>JAZKJV010000149.1:956002-1040121 GCA_037367405.1 Ottelia alismoides
TCCAACCCAAATCCACCCCCTGCCAAATCTCAACCACCGAGGGGCAAGAGAAAAAAAGGTGCTCCACAGACTCGACAGCCGCATCGCAAAGAAGACATCTATCCGACAACACGCCTAAAAGACGAGCACACCAGTCTCTCGTCATCAACCTCTTCCTTCTCATCAGCCATAAGAAGAAGCCAACACGCTCCGGAAGCTTCAGAGCCCAAAGAAAGGCACAATCGAGAGTGATATCCTCCGAAAGCGACGGAGGCGGCCTAGCGATAGCGCCAAAAGCCTTCTTAACCGTGAAGGGGACTCCCTCCAGCACCTTCCTGTGAAGCAGAAGCCCAAAAGAAATATCTCACAAGTGCTTCAGTCGACCAGGCACACCTACTAAAAGCAGCTTAGTTGCATGGAAGATGGGAATGGATGTTAAAACTGATTTGATCAATATTAGCCGACACACCCTCCAAAGAGACAAGAGACTTTCCACCTAGCCATCTGTTTCTTTATCTTCTCTATTGTCAATATCCATTCTTGCTATCGTAAATGCTTATAGGCAGTTTCAAGAAGGCGCTATGCAATATTCAGTCGGAGGGGTCATCGCATAGAGAGTATGTGGTATGCGGAAGAGTATGAGGGAGTATGCGGTTTTATGCAATTTTGTATTTTTTATTATTGAAAAATATAATTAAGTATTTAATATTATGTTAATATCCTCAATCGGGAGAGTATGCAGGGAGTATGCATTTTTATGCCGGAGAGTATGCGTTTTTATGCGGGAAGTATGCAGTTTTATGTTATTATGCGGGTGGGTTATTTGGGTTTAGATTAAATAATTTTTTATTAGAAAAACGGTCGAGTAGGAGGCCACATAGGGCGTATACTAGGCCGAGTATGCGGGTCAACCTGCATACATGGCTGTTTCATCATATTCGGAACGACAAGGTTACCGAGTACAAGTATGCAGCCGAGTATGTGGTTTTCTTGGTCGCTTTCTTGAACACTACTTATAGGTGGGGGAATTCCCAATAACTTCAATATAAACTCACATGTGGTGAAAAGACAGCCTGATCACACTCGTTTGCTTGCTCGATTGTTTGACCAAAAGGCACGAAAGCTGATTTTTATCTGTTAATCATGTCCTCAAGTTTCGATGACATTCTGTTGAATTTGGGTCGAATTTCGATATCCTGTTGAAATCGAAATTCAATCGAAATGGTCGAAATAACCGAAATATGGGTACCCTAGTATGAAAAATGACCAAAATAATCGAAATTTCCGTCGAAATTCGGCTGAAATTCTGGTTCGATCAGTCACCAAAATCGTGCTCGAAACCAACATTTAAGGCCTTGCTCATGATTATAGAAGTCTTTTCTGCTTCCATCGTGCTACCTTTTATGTGCATTATAGAAGCAGAATAAAGATGCCCCACTTATAGCTAGAGTTGAAATCCCCCATCATAGTATGAGTCACCATCACTAACGATGCATATGCCACAAGCACAAACAAGGTAAAGGCTGGCATACATTTATGTCTAATTCTCCCATGTGGTTGGAAGAGTCCGCCTTATATCTTTCCGTAAACAAAGAATGCGTAAGAGACCATTGTGACGAATCTCTTCATCCAGTGCCCAGACCACTCAGATCTTTGGGAAACCCCGTCTTTGTAATGACATCCATATGAAGTGAGCCAACACTCATATACCTTGGTGAAATCAACTTTCCATAGAAAGCCTTTTCGATTCCTTCGTTTCTACTCATAAATTATCTTCGAGGACATCACTTGGGTATTCATCATATATTATCCGTGAGTTAAGGCTGTATTCCAATGGGGAATTATGTTGCTAAGTTACCTCTCAGGTGCTTCACTTGGACTTTAACTATAATTCGGTAGAGCACATCGGATGGAGCGACTTGTCGGAAGTCTTCCATGTGTGTTGCATAATTCTTTTGAGGAAGTAATAAGATGAGATCCTTGTTCACCCTTTCAAATTCATACATGCCTTCACCGAATTCATGGAAACATTGCATGGTATGTGTCAGAGTATTTGGTTGTGCGCCACTTGAGTTGTAGATGGATAAATGGACCACTCCAGGATCCATTTACCCCATCCATGAGTTTAGTCCCACATCTACCATCTGTGGGATGTGGAGACTCAGTGGGAGCTACGTATAGACCCCTACAACCATTGTATTCAGAGGAGAAAAACAATAGAAGCATCATCCCTTTGAGGCGTTTTCCCGTGGTTTCATGATTTATGTTTCCCATTATCTTGTCTTCTCCCAACTTAGTCGATGTCATATATTCTGACTAGTACGGGAGAAAGGGGGAATATTATGTACAATCACATGCTATAGATTCAGATGTTTCTCCAATCCAGAAGCCAGTCAGATTTCCAGACTCTACAGTTCGTTAGTTTTTCAAACTCGACGACATATTGGTTCCGAGTCTTCAGTTTAGACATGCTCATGTATGCGGTCTTTTCTGATGTGCACGTGTTTGCCATCTTTTGTTGTGGTTCCCATCATTTTTGTTTTATCGGCCAGGGTTTTCATGTGTTCCATAGGAACTCCAGAGTAGAGATCCCATTCCCTATGCATGCGGGCTAGGGTTTTCATGTGGTTTCATAGGGATTCTAGAGTAGAGTACCATTCTCTGTGCCAGATGGGAGAGATCCAATTCTCGGACGAGGAGACTTTTTCGGACTCCATTCTCTAGCGATCGTGGACACCGTTACGAGATCCTTCCGAGGTTCCTATTAGAGAGAACCCACTTCGAGATCCCTATGAGAGAGACCCTTCTTCAGATATCTGCGTATGGATAACTAATGACACTCTTTATTCGACCCTTTCAGAGATGGAGCAGTTGTCCACATTGCTGTGGCGAGCCAGAGTTCTCCTAGTGAAGACTCATTTTCAGTTGTAGTGACTCTGACATGCGCAGTACAGAGCACATGCTCTCCGACGAGGAGATTAAATTTGACTCACATTCCAGCTCGTTCGTCCTCCTCACCTGCACGTCATGAGAAGCAACGTCCTCAACAACAACCGACAGTTGTGCGCGTTGAGTTGATATTGTCTGTAATGTCATGTATTGTAAGTTGAGTTTCTTTCTGTTTGTCCAAGCTGAGCATTGCATGCTCCAGCTTGAGGGGGGTGTTGGAATATTTGGTTGTGCGCCACTTGAGTTGTAGATGTGTAAATGGATCACTACAGGATCCATTTACCCGATCCATGAGTTTAGTCCCACATCTACCTCCTGTGGGATGTGGAGACTCAGTGAGGTCTATATATAGACCCCCACACCCATTGTATTCATATGAGAAAAGCAATAGATTATCAACCCTTTGAGGCATTCTCTTGTGGTTTCATCCCGCTCTTTGGGGAGTAGGGTTCCACGTAAAAATCTCTTGTTCTTCGTGTTTTATTCTTTATTTCTCTGATTCCGCTTCCGCATCCTATTTTCTAACAACATGAACACTATAAATTCATCCTGACTTGAGTAGCCATTAACCTTCCTTTTTGATTTTGAGGCAAAAAAGGGGGAAAGTACCTAATGGCACCTATCCCATAAATATATCAATATCTATAAAGTTACATGACAAAAGCCAAGTCTCAAGATAAGTTCAAGATTGAGTAGCTACATTCTCTTCTTTAAGACTCACTCAAACTATAACACCACTATGAGTCAACAAGATGGCCCAAATAACAACATGCTTCAACAAAGTCAAGAGATATGTAAACTGGGCTACCACCAAAGGTCCCCATAATGGGGAAGTTCTAACACGGGACATCCATGGACGGCCAGATCTCACGGGCTCCATCACAGGTCTTGAGTATATGTTCAACTGACTCCGACTCATCACTTCAGAGAGCAGAGAGCACAATCCCCACATGAACCATGGATGCGCATTGATTAATGTACTTTGGTCAACATACACCTATGTTTCAAAACCTGCAAAAAGATCTTAATCTTCATGGGAAAGAGAGGAATAATCATGTTATATTGATGACAAAAGAGAGGAATAATCATGTTATATTGATGACAATGTAGTCATGAACTGTGATTCTGAAGGCATCTTTATGGGGAAGAAGTGGTACGGAGATCTTGGTAGCTTGATATACTTTCTTCGTAATGGCGTGTTATTGTATACCTGGAGAGCTTGTCTTATCACATCAGAAGTACATTCTTGATGTACTTTCTAAGACTGGTATGCGTAGATCTAAGGCAGTTTCTATGCCTATGTACCTCAGTGCCTAGTTATACTAGGGTATTTCAGAGGAGATTGATGCTAAACAATACAAGGCCTTGGTGGACAAGTTTCCCTCTCACCTGTCACTGAACCTGATAAGGCCTTTGCAGCATGTCGAGTTAGCTAGTTTAGGCGTTGCCTTAGTAGAGTACACATGGATGTTGTGATGCATATTTTGAGATATCTCGAGGCCGTGCCACGATACGAACTCTTATTCAGAAAGAGGTCCTAATTGCAGATGGTTGGATTCTCTGATGCTGGATTATGCTATGAACAGACATGACATGAAGCGCGCCACGTAATTGTGCAACTTTGTTTGAGGTCATCCTGTTATATGGCACAGCCAGAAATACAACATTGTTGCTCTATTGAGTGCTGAACCTGATTACGTAGCTGCAACATAGACTGCAAGTCTGCAACTGTGTCCAATGTTTATTAAAACCGTTCTACAGCACTTGGGCATCGCAATTACATGTGTAATAGTCATGTTGCCATTTTTTCTTTAATAATCATGTCTTCATGAGATGACTGAGCATGTGGAGGTTGACTTTCACTATACTGGCCATCTGATTCAGATTGTTCTTTTTTAGGGAATTATAAAGGACTTCTTGAGACACCACACATGTTCATCCACTAATCAGATCGTAGATGTTTTCATAGAGCCTATCATAAGGATCCTTCTTGGTGGTTTTCTATAAACCAATCTTGGGTGATATCTTTGATCCATGTTGAGGGGTGGATGTTGAGATAACATAGGCTTAGTTGCTTATTTTTACTATTCATTTTCCTTTTGTTAACTTGTCATAATAAGCAAGATCTTCTTTTTCCCCAAGCCTTTCATTATAAACACATTTTTTCCTTTTGTCAACAATGACTATGATTTGGAGACAACATATCAGCAACTCGGTTGTCATGTGTTGAGATAACATAGAGTTGGGTTCCTGGATCCTGGTACGTTGTCATGTGTTGAGATAACATAGAGTTGGGTTCCTGGATCCTGGTACACATCTTCCACCACCCCATTTCTATATAAGGAGGGATAGCCTTTTGTAATAAACAAGTTTTCTGCTTTTCCCAACAGTAATTATGGATTGGAGACATGTTATCGGCAACTTGATTCTATTGGTTTATCGTGTTTTAAGAAAGGAGAGACTTCTATACTTGTATATTTGTTTTCCCAAAGTATATTTTATAACTTATCCTCACAACCTTTCAAAGAAGATATTCTTTAAAGGGAGAAAGTACTTGAAGTATATATTGCTTACACGGAGTGAGTGGTCTGGGTTTTGTTTATTTTCTCTTTTTTCTATAAACCAATATTCCAAAAAAACACTGAACAATTGTTGGAGAACTTCCTTTCAGAAGTGGTGCACTAGTTTTATTCATGGTAGTTGGTATGCATATTTGTGCTCAGATAATTTAACTTTTATCATTGTAAAGTTTGGACTCCCATCTCTTTGTTTTTACCAAGAACAGCCCAAGTGCAAAGTTGCGGTACACCTATTTGATTGTTTGTATTCTATGATAAGATGCTTCTTAATATCAATTTTTTGCAAATGGGTGCTCATATGCTTGTTACTTCTAAATTTCTAATATTTTGTTGTTTCAGATTAAGGCCCTCCACCTGTATGATTGTTTGAGGGCAAATAAGTCAACTTCAGCATGGGGTTTGGAGGCTCGAGTACCTTTCCTGGATAAAAACTTTATGAATTTAGCAATGGACATTGATCCTGAATGGAAAATGGCAAGTGCAGAAAGTTTTTTCTTATTTTTTTCGAAGACCTTCCAAGTTTAAATTCTGAAGCAAATAAGCATGAAGTATCGTTTATTAAAACTCCTGCCCTGTTTAGATTTGTAGCTCTGCTTTTATCAAAACCTTTGCTGTTTATGTTATCTGTTCAGCTTATCTTGTTAGAAATGCACGCAGTGCTCTTTTTGATTGCTTGAGTCATATCCTTTCCTGGCAGAGATATCTTTTCCTGGAAGATCTAGTTTGTTTTGGCTACAAGTGAACATCGATTTGGTTTTCACATGCTTAATTACTGTAAACATCTCTTGCATGAGAGGTGATTAGTCGAACCTGTAATACTGAGTTGTGCTGAATATCGGGTTATGATGATAAATATCATCTTCTTTTTCTGCTTTTAAACCATTCTTGTGCTTGTTAAATTATTTCAGATAAAACGCGATCAAGGCCGAATAGAGAAATGGATACTACGGAATGCTTTTGATGACGAGAAGAACCCTTATCTGCCAAAGGTTCGAAGCGGAGTAATTGTGATATATCTTTTCAGTCAGTACATTTGGCATTTACACATTTCTGACCAAGTGCTGATTTTACTTGGATTCCAGCATATCTTGTACAGACAGAAAGAACAGTTTAGTGATGGTGTTGGATATAGCTGGATTGATGGATTGAAAGACCATGCAAACGAACATGTATGCATTCTTTGGCATTGTATATCATTTGAACAATATTGGTGCTATTTATGCTTTATTGTCCACCTTTAATGTCACTTAAGAGTGTTCTTTTTTCTATTGCCTTCCCTGAGCATCTCTCAGGTAACGGACTCCATGTTGAAAAATGCAAGCTTTGTTTATCCTGAGAATACTCCAACAACAAAGGAGGCATATTACTATCGTGCGATCTTTGAAAGGTTCTTTCCCAAGGTACTGATTCTACACCAATTGAACTGGCAATATTTCTCTTGCCAAAGAAATATAACTTGTGAACTTAAAAACTAGTTACTGTTCTTTTTCTTCTGCAGAACTTTTGGTAGTTTTATTAATTAAATTAAGCCGATATGTGCATCAAATCTTCAAATCTTACAATATTTGATACGTGTGAATATCCCTTGTACGGTTTTTTACTATAATTGAGATCTTTTTTTGTTGCTATATTTTTTCTGCAAACACTTGTTTTTTTTACAAATTCTTTCAAGTTAGAATTTGTATCTTAATCTTTGTGGTCGTTTTTCACTTGCCTAAAACTTATTTGCGTTGTGGCAGTTTTTCTCTCGCTGAAATATTGCATATGTTTTTGGTAACCTCTTTCCACTTCACTTATTTGCACTTCTACCTCCAAATTGAGTCTCTTAGAGGTACAGTCTCTTATACCCATCTTCCATATATTTGATTATGAAAAGTACCATCTTCCATATATTTGATTATGAAAAGTACCACTGTCAAGGGGAGGATGGGATCAATTACACAGTACATTATGTGGAAATGCATATCATGACCTCTCCGATTTTTTGCATTACATTTCACTACTACCCTTCATGGTTCCATTTTCTTTATGGGCTTGGTTTTTGCCCAATTTTAAATGCGATTGAATACTGCAAAACACAACCTGCTCATTCATTTCAATTCCTTGTCACAGTGTGCATGCCTATGCATTATGGCCTGTAGTTTGTCAAGTATGTCATATTACTCACCTATGTATTTTAACTCACTTATAACCAATAACATTTTTTTTGTATTGTTAACACCCTTATAGTGGGAGAAGGCTTATATGGATTTGTTAACACCAGCATAAAAAATAGTCGAATCTTTCAACATGAATTTGAGCAAGAATCCATGCAGCCAACCCTACTTGTAGTGAGAGAAAGCTTAGTACATTTAACACCCTTCATCAAGATGTTATTACAGTGTTGTTCTCTTTGCATCAATGACATTTATATTTTCATCTCAGAATGCTGCCAGGTCAACTGTGCCAGGAGGTCCGAGTGTAGCATGTAGTACTGCTAAAGCTGTAGAATGGGATGCAGCATGGTCAAAAAATCTGGATCCATCTGGACGTGCAGCTCTTGGGGTTCATGAAGCTGCTTATGAGGATGTACCTGTTTCTGTCAATGAGAACCCTACCCCAGTGAATGGCTTTTCGAAAGATCTGCAGGATGCAGCCATGGACCAGAATTTGACTGCGACAGCTGCGGTAGTCTGAGTAGTCGGTTGTCTGCTACTTATCTTATCGGAAGGGGTTTCTGAAGGAGAGCTTTTCTGTAGCAGTGGACGGTGCCATGAAATTCTGTGCTGGAGGCCATCTAAGTTAGAAGTTCAGGTGCATTGACTGTAATTAGGTAGGGGCAACCGTGTGACGAACCTGCCACACCTTTGGGTTTTTTGTGGAACCTGATAATCTATCATTTGCTTTAATCTGATGCATGTGTCCCATAAGTCTTTCCCATTCTATGATTTTCTTTGTTTAGATTGTTAGGAATAAATCTCAAGCTTTTGGGTCTGTTTCACGATCAGTGTAATGTGACATCTCGAATCAGTATCAATCTTTGTCAGTTGATCCATATTTGCATTTGAAATTGCATGTTATCTTTGAAATTGCACTGGCTTATGCGGGCATTTGATGTTTTGAGGAGCATGGTTGGTTGTCAAAAGGCACTCTGCTTTAATACATGTATGGATTTACGTGATGATCAGAATTCTGGAGTTCTATCGTGGAAATTGACATTATTATGTCATATTTGCATTTAATTGATCTGCAATGATGAATCTCTGTTTCAATTGTTCAATTTATGTTTATGAAATGTGAGCTCCACCTGATCGATGCTGTTAAAATGACAGGCATAGTAACATTTCTTGCCTTGTTCTCAAACACTGAATTGCCCATGGATTACGTGCATGCAGGACATGAAATCTTACGAGCTAGATGGATTAAGTGGAACTGGTTATCCTGATTATGACCGTAGGGGACGAGGTGGTTCTTGATCACAATGCTCATGGAAATGGAGCTCGCCGACTTGTTCTATGTGTCAATGTAGTATCTAGGCATCGCCATATGGTGCTCTCCATCTGCATATGCGTCATGGATTCCTTAACTTCATTGAACCCTTCTACAAGCCAGTGTATCTTGTCTTGCACTAAGTTATGCTGAAACTAGTCCAGCCATTCTTGCTTACATTACAAAGCATAAGAAACTATTTTATTCTAAGAGTTAAACATGGAATCAAAATATTATTAGCAATAATCACTTTTGAATAAAAAATGTATTTTCTGTAAAATACATGACAATAATATCGATATATCACCATCAGAATATTCTATGTTTCCATTATGTATAAACAAAACTTCCAGCTGCAGAACTTTACAAGAACTCAGCCTTTGTATAGGTTGAAATCGATTGGTCTTCCTTCACATAAGTTTATAATCCTTCTCACTGGAATGTGGGCATGATCACTTCTCTCAACACATACAACCGCCACCTGATTGCTGCTGCGCCTGTGGGGCATTTGCTCCAGATCTCAGGTTGACATCGACCATGTCTTCCTGCCTGGGCTGGGCAGCTGACTCCATGCCTGGCAGTGCTGCAGCAATCTTGCGGAACAATGGCTGTACACATCAAGAAAGATATTTGTCCATAAAGAAAGTTCAAGTCCAACGCTACGCAATTTAACAGGGATTGTAAATTCTAGGCACATTTTATATACATGCTCATACATTATATGCAGAAGATGGCGAAGCCATGATTATCAAATTGGAATAGTCACAATGAACAAGCATTTCAGAATATGGCATTTAATGATGACTGCAACGGTTCACTGAATGATGTGGATTGGCAAAATATATAGGTACACATGTAGCATACTTTTTGCATATGCGAGATTACTAAGTTAGAGTAACCCATCTGATGATACACTATGTCTATTGGCAAATTTATATATCACCAGTTTACTGCTATATGTGCTGATAACTATAAAGCAGCCAATGGCGAACACCTGTTCGTATTCATGTTGATATCTGGAAGCAGATTATGGTATTGCAATTGTGGTTTGGTTTGTTCTGAAGAAATGTTGAACAGAGACATAAAAGGATGTGATAAAACCTTGATGTTAAATCCAGCTTTGGCACTGGTTTCCATGAACATTAATCCTTGCTCCCGTGACTTCGCCTCGCCTTCTTCTGTGGAAACTTGCCTGTTTGGAAATGTTACAGCTTTATTTTAACTTTACCGCTTTTGAACAATGCATCTGTTGATTCAAGCTTTTAAGTTGGACTTCTCCCGGAAACTTAACTCTTGCTGTCCATCAAGTGCTTTTAGTCTCCAGAAGAACTTAACCAATATTTACACACTAAGTGGTTACTTATACTAATTACCTGGTGTCGACGAGATCTGTTTTGTTGCCAACAAGAACAATGATGATATCTCCACCTCTTTGGGTGCGAACTTCGTCGATCCACTTGGATGTGTTCACAAACGATTGCCGATCTACGGACAGTGGATTTGTAAGGTATACCGATTCAGAAACATGTAGCAGAAGAGTTTATTTATACAGCTATCAGAAAGAAAGAAAAAAGAATCTTCGCAGAAACAGTGAAATTCCTCCCTATTTGCACCTTTTAATTTTTTGATGTCACTGGTTCAACAGAACAACATGGTGATGATGGATTCTTATTAAAACATGTGATTTTGGTCCAAATTTTAAAAAATAAAAGTCAAAGAATGTTTGCTGTAGTGCACATCAAAAATAAAGAATTTATGCTTTTATTAAATATTTAGGAATGTGCACCCACCCTCAACTTCCATTCTATCCGAACCTTTGCATTTCTTGGCTGTCTCTTGTTCTTATTTGGTTGGTTCGAGGGGGGCAAAGAAGTGAGAAATACTATAGATAGAGACATAATAGATGATATATCTCTTCGATACAGAAATAAGAGGACGTTAACGCACATTCAAGCACATTCTTAGAGGGTAAAGAACTCACTAGAAATATCGTAGACGACGACCGCAACAGAAGAATCTCTTATGTAACTCGGAATGAGACTCCTAAATCTCTCTTGTCCAGCGGTATCCCTGCAAGGGAGGATGATGTTGATCAGGTCTTCATCATTTACGACCAATATCCTCGTGATGTGATCTCATACATTAGGTAGGATCTTTTACATAATACCATTGATTGCATTGATGGTTGGACTGTCATGAACAGTAATACATTTTCAACCAAAGGGACCGGTAGGATCTTACCAAAGTTGCAGGCGAACCGTTCTATCTTCCAAGTACAATGTCTTCGACAAAAAATCGATTCCAATCGTCGGCTGTGAACCACTCAAAGAATACATAATTGCATCACTGATTTTTCACGATGAATAATACAAAATATAAAGATCTGTAAACAATTAATCCATTTAAAATTTCTGGTGGTTCAACAGTGTACTGGAAGAACAAAGATCCAGAGGAATCAAATTCACATATTTGAGCCTGCACTTGAGCGAACACAAGATCTCTAGGGGAGAAAGTGGAAGTTGACCTGATAGTTGGTGTCGAACTTCTCGTACATGAAACGGGTGATCATGCTGGTCTTCCCCACATACTGGTCCCCGACGAACACCAGCTTGTACTTTGCCAAAGCTGTTGAACTAGCCATAGCCGTGCTTCTTCCGATCACGCGTTAATTGGCATGGAAGAGAAGGAGATCGATGAACATGGAAGATACAAGAGAGAGACAGAGTGCTGGAGCACCAAGATGGCATTTCTTGGAACCGAAGGAAAATTTATTTAATAATTGGTTGATTGAGTCCTTAGACTCTACGTGGGTGAGATAATGGTTGACATATTCGTTATGTATATGTTTGTTGAGATAAATATATACAGAGAGAGATCTTGTGCTGGAGTTTCAAAACCGTGTAGAAAAACAAAGGATGAACTTTTTCATGGCCTTAGGTTGCTGTTTACGGGAGACAGAGCCACAAATTCTAAGTTTGGGGACAAACCTAAATAATATGGAAAAAAAATAAAAATATCGAGGATAACAAAAAGTAGAAGTAAAGGAAGAAAATACAGTGACAATCCTTGTACCATAACGAGTTTCAACACCTTGAATAGGGTTGTTACCAAATTGATACTTTCAAATTAGACCTAGTCAGTGGACCGGGGCTTGAATACCTAACCCGTTCAGCTCCTTAATGGGTCGGGCTTGGTCCAAGAAATTTTAAAAATGAGCTGTGACCCAACCCAACCCTCTCTTAGGCTTCGTTTGGTTGTAGGGTTGTGCAGGGTTGGGTTGGGATACACACAGGGGCGGAACCAGGAATTTCATCAAGGAGTGGCCGAGTATACAACTATTATGAATGTTCAAAAATAGAAAATCTATGTTTTTCCAATGATATTTTTAAATAGAAATGATATTTTTAAAATGAGCCTCTTTCAATCTTGATAAATGTAGAATTTAATTCTATTATTAATGTTAGAATTTCAAACATATTGGTATTTTCAGTAGCTATTTTTAAAATTGAATAAATATAATAATTTAAGCGTATCTAAATCCATCCTAAAAAGGTTAAATTATCAAGTGAAATTTTGAAACAAAAAATTCGTGGTTAAAAGAAAATAATAAAATGTATTTTATTTATAAGGAGTAATAAAAACAATGGGAGAGATAAATAAACTTGAATACAATTGTATATCAAATTATTTTGATGGTAGAAGTGATTAGGTAAATCATATAAAGAAAGCAAAATTGATGGTTATAAGATTCAAACCCTGGTCTCCAAAAAAAAAACAACCATGATACTCAACCACTTAACCATTTAATAACTCTAAATTTTCTCTAACAACATTTATTATAACACAGTTAAGAAGGGGTCGTATTAAAAACTTAATACATTGTACAAGTGACATATAATAATCATAGGGGGCCATGGCCCCCCATAATATATACTAGTTCCGTCCCTGGGTACACCGATGTACCACTCCTTCCAACCCTTCCAATCCTCCTCACAGTTTACTATTCACTGGGGTATCCCAACCCAACCCAGCAACCAAACAAATCCTTAAACTTACTTGTCAAATGATCAGGCTGTGGATATGTGTTATAGGAGGTAATATAGCTGTGCATAACAGATCTGTCCGAAAGAACAATAGAAAGAAACTGAATTACAGAGGGAATGAAAGAATAAAAAGCTGGAATATTGTGTTGTGATTTCTTTCTAATAATCAAGTACATTATTCTCTTTTTTTGATATCAACGACTTCAACATCAATTAACTCAAATGCAATTTATCACCTCCAACTCGCTATATTTAATCACTCTCTACCTATCATATCAACATATCCTAAGGTCATTCCTCCCAATACCATCAAAACATATCTTAACATACTATACGGACGAGGGATAATGAATAATGAATGGAGTAATAATGATGTGATCATTTCATTAGGGGATTGCTTACTCTGAGAGAAAGTTCTTTTATCCCAAGATAAAGATACGTTATTTCTCATCTAAACAGTCCAAGATTAACTCATGAGTTACCTCACGATGTAGGAGATGTGTTAAAATTATCTCAGATAAAGAGCAAGATATTGGTCTCTTTATATTGACATGGAAGATTCTATCTCATAATAAGTCATCTCATGATAAAGTGGTCATGATTCCATCATCAATTACGCCTCCTATTACAATATTTGTAATAAAAGCAAGACTTTTGTGTGTTTAAATAGTGATTTTTATCTTGTCATTGTGCACACAATCCATACGATTCAAATAAAATAATACAACACCAAAATAATACAACACCATGTCAAAGTGGTACTGGCATACCCCTAGCTCCAACCCTACATTCTTGTGTTGGGTTTACTTGTAATGACCTTGCAATTTCTTTGGTATAATGATTTTAACCATGTTCAAATACACTTATTAACATAAAATACATATTATAATCATTAATTATGTTAATTAACACATAATCAATGTCATATCACGTCATAAATATCACTCCAACCCTCCCAACCCTCCAAACACCGACCACTCACAGGAGGATACCCCAACTCAGCTCAACCTAGTAACCAAACTTTGCCTAAATTTATAGTGGAAAAGTCAAGCTTTGATCCACGTGGACCTATCAAACTTAGTACAAATTTTCAGAGAATTTATAGCTAGAATTCGACTTAGAACAACAAAGAAAGATAGTATGTTATGTTTGATTTCCAAGTAAGGGATCTCAAAAGGAGATGAAACTTACTCCAAAGTACTACTTTTTAAGAGTTTTATGAAAGTTTTAAGGATGTTTGGTAGCTTTAATGGTCAAAACAAAATTCCATGGCCCAAGTGTAATAAAGTAGAAGAATGGCAACTAAACTAATTAGCTAAGCTAACAAGGGAAATGAATGTAGATTCCACCAATGGGGGGGGGGGTGTAAATGGACAAATTGCATGAAAAGGTAGTTGAACTTTAAACTTCATCTCTACTGAACACCTTGCAACCTTCATTTCAATTGACTTTGACTCTTGCTTGTTTTTGGTAGGGATGCATATAGATATGAATATATCCGTATCCAATCTGCCATCGTATCCATTTTATATAGATTTTGACATTCGTACCCTTTTAAAATGGATACGGATATGGATATTATTTTGATATCCACAAACATTTGTAAACGCATATTTATTTTCATATATGAATATAGTTATAGATTTATTTTTAATCATATTTAACATAAATTTATATCTTCTTTTAACATATTTTAATTAATAATTATAATTTAAGCACATTTAGTATATTTATCGTATGTACTCCATCTAATAGACGTATATTTAAGCTAATCTATAGATTATTTCTAATATTATTTCTATGCAATTAATTACTCGTTTTACATCCATATTCATTTTCTAAGGATATGGTAACAAAGTTTTTAACATCCATTAATATTCATACCTGCATTTGCATTTGTATTTAAAAATAGATGAAGATATGATAACACGTATATCCATATCCGCATGTTGGTATATGTTATCTTTTCTCATGCATCAATGGTGCCATCACTACTTAACCTTCGGTTTAGATTTTTGACACGGGCAATATGTTTTTTTTACATTTTCACCCAATCCAATTAATCCAATTGGTGGATGACATTTTCTTAACCGAATTCAACCCAAACAGAATAATCCAGATTCAGTCAAATTGATCGAATATCCACCACTAGATGCATGACACTCGCCTCATTTTTCTGGATAAGAAGACTGCATCTCAAAATAAGCTTTCTCGTATAAAGTGATTACATCATCAATTACATCCATGTTTACATTATTTATACATTCATTATTTCTTATCAATTGCATCTCTCGGTATGGTATTTATCTCTTCATCATCTCTCAAACCAATAAAAAGAAGGGAACTAAATCTCATTTCTCCATTTTACTTACAAAAACAAAGCCTCGTTGTTGTCTGGTGGAATCTCGACCTGTGAAGTGATTTTTAGTTTAAGGTGGTTTCTGCTAAAGTACATGGGGGTAAACTCCTCTTTACTCACTCCTCTCTATAGTGTGGGACATACATTTTCTCCTTTTTAATACATTAAATACATCAATTCTCTTTTATCAATTCCATTAAAAAAATAACACATTATATCATCGTATCATATAAAGATGATAAACTACACTACTTTTACTTACTTTTCCAAACTTCAATACAATCACATCACAATAATTACTGACTTTCCAAACTTCAATACATTCATATCACAACAAATCCACTTCAAACCCACCCCTAGTTTAATCCTTTATCTAAATACCAAAACATAAATGGGATATTTACACCCATAACCTTGAGTAATTTCGTAATTACCCTGAAACCCTCTATAAACACGAATTACACCGAGGACCCTGAATAGCAAGCAACTCTTACACTCATAACTCTGTGTTAACTTACATCTAAGCTTCCGTTAACTATTGACGGTATCCGTCAAGTATTTTACATTTATATCCTTTAAGTTTCTATTATTTTACATTTTATACCCTTTAAGTTTCTATTATTTTATATTTTATACCATTCTCCTCCAACCCCTCGCCTACCTCCTCCTCCTCCAGTCAGGCACCCCTCTCAACGTCCTTCGCCGACCTCACCGTTCCCCTCCTCGCTGACACCCACTCCTCCCCTTCCGCTTGCTCCGACACCATCGTCGAAGCCCCCAGCCTCCAACTCCGCCCTGGCGCTTGCAAGCCACCCCTCTCTGCGATCCCAACCCACCGCTTCCAACTCAAGCCCCCCTGTAACCCCCCTCCACCTGGAAGACCCTTGCGACGCCCCCAGGGAGACCCTTCACTGCGACCCCGAGCCACCGCTTCCCCCTCCGATTGGACACCCCCTCCCTCCCTTCTGCAACACCCCTCCCCCTGCAAACCTTGCCCCTGCGAGCCTCGCCCCTGGAAGACTCCTCCCTGCGACGCCCACTCCCTCTCGCTTGCAACAACCCCCTGCTGACCCCTCCCTATGACGCCCCCTCCCTCCCGCATGCAACAACCCCTTACGATGCCCCCTCCCTCCCACCTGCAATAACCCCCTACCGACCCCTCCCTACGACGCTCCTCCCTCCTGCAACAACCCCTTGCGACGCCCCCTCCCTCCCTCCTGCAACAACCCCCTGCCGACCCCTCCCTGCGATGCCCCCTCCCTCCTGCCTGCAAACCCCCCGGAAGATCCCTTACTGCGGCTTCGACCCATCGCTTCCCCCTCCGACTGGACACCCCCTCCCCCTGCAAGCCTCGTCCCTGCAAGACCTGACCCATCGCTTCCCCCTTCGCCTGAAAGCCCCTCCCTGCAACGCCCCCTCCCGCCCGCCTCCCCCCGGAAGCCCCATCCTGCAACCCCCCCTCCGCCTGGAAGCCCCTCCCTTGCAACGTCCCTTGTCCCACTTACAAGCCCCTCCCTACGGCCTCCACCTTCGTCGAGGCCTTCCGCCACCCCGGATCCCCGTCGGCAGCCTCACCATCATCAACCCTTCCTGTAAGACCCTCTCTGCCCTGGAAGCCCCACGCCTGAAGTCATTTTGTTTATTTTTAACTTTCTATTAATCGTGGCCGTTAGTTCATGGATCAGTTAGATCAACTCACATTAGTTCATGGATTAGTTAGATTAACTCACTCATGTGGTTGAGTTAATGAACAAAATTAACGGAAGGTTTCAAGTGTAAAATAAAGCATTTATTCAGGGTCCTCGGTGTAATTCGTGTTTATAGAGGATTTCCGGGGTAATTACGAACTTACTCAGGGTTATGGGTGTAAATATCCCAACATAAAAACGTGTTACCTTCTAACAGTTTAACCCACCCTAACCCACGTACCAAACCCACCTTTAGGGTGCGTTTGATTCGTGGATTATGTAAGGGAGGATAACTCGTTTTGTGTTTTGATGTTTGATTCGTGAGTTTAGAGTTGGGAGGATTTTGTGTGATGTGAGTGTATTGAAATATGAAAAAATATATAGTTATTGTGATAAGATTGTATTGAAATTTGAAAAAGTGGATAGTTGTGTTAAGTGATTATATTAAAGTTTGGATAGTGAGTAGAAGTTGAGTATTATACAATTTTTAGATGATATGATGATATAATATAATTTTTTTTACAAGAGAGAGCATGCTCAAAGTGGGGGTAACGCCCACCCAAACGACACTCTCGTTACTTGGATGTTACTGTGCTGGGCACAACAGCAGCAGGGGGAATCCGCTCCCTCTACAAATACCATACCAATACCATAGATGGAGTCGCGCAGACTGCAGAGTAATCAATCCGTGTCCGCTTCGCAGGCCCACGGTGCGGTCGTAGGAAGAGGCAGTCCAAGTCAACCACCGTTGTTGTCTTGTACAGCTGCGCCGCAGAGGATGGGGCTCCCGTCCCTGTGATTTCACACTCCTCCCTACTTTGGAAACGGCCATCGACCAATTTCCCAAGTAAATCTACTCCTCACAGTTGCACACACAATTAATCCTTTTCGCCGTTTGTGGGTCACAAGGTCCATGTGTGCTTTGCGCGTACCGCCCACCTGAGTCAAACGCAACACACAGACACCCCCTATTCATCATTCCTTGTCAAGCGAGCATTTGCTCTCCTACGACCCGTCTGCTTCCCAATAGGGTTTCGAGGTCAGTTCCTTGTTTTTCTTGGTATTTCGTGTTTGACCAGTGATTTGGTCTTTCTTTCTTTTCCCCTCTTTTCTTTTTTTGGTTTTGATTTGTGTTTTTTCTTGTTGCAGGGAGGAATTTGAGAGGTGGGTCATGGTCAAAATCCGATCTTGGTGCTCGCTGGTGCTGCGATTTTGATGCGGAGAATCTAGAGGGCGAGGTTGAAGGAGGACTTGTTATATGGATCGGCTCTGTTGTTTCAAGGTTGGGTCTTCGAAGGTGAAACTGTGGTGTTTTGGGGTCGTTTATCTTTGTGATCTTTTCTCCTATGGGTGTTTTTTGTGCAATTTGTGTAAATAGTCGACTACTAGGTTTTGATTAAACCATAGAAGGCATGATTTTGATTTTCGATAGATCGGAAAGCAAATAGTTGTTGATGCAAAATGGAGTATCCAAGAGCAGATTAGTGTTTTAATCTGGTAATTAGAACCAATGTCTGAGCAATTATAGCTTTTTATGAAGGCTCACGAGTCAATCTGGAATATTTGGGGCTCTCTTATTCTTCATGTATTTCGTAGACTACTTTTGATTTTACTTTTCCTTTGTTTTTATTTGTATAATCTTGAGCTTTCGATTGTAGTTGGCAGGCAACCCTTTGGGTGCTACAGGAAAAGGGAAGAGCAGCCAAGGTGATGTGAAAGTTACATTTGGGTTCAGTCTCGTGAAGGGGAAGGCGAACCACCCTATGGAAGATTACCATGTTGCGAAATTCGTAGACCACAAGGGGCATAAGCTTGGGCTATTTGCCATTTTTGATGGTCATTTGGGAGACACTGTACCTGCATACTTGCAGGAGCACTTGTTTAAAAACATTCTCAGAGAGGTTGGCTATTTGCTTTAGCTAAAAGTCCGAAAATCTAGAGCATCAATATGACTGGATATGGTTTTGGTTGTAGGGAGAATTCTATACAAATACAGAAAGAGCCATCAAAACTGCATACGAGACGACAGACAATGCCATTCTTGCTCACAGTGCTGACTTGGGGAAAGGTGGTTCCACTGCAGTTACTGCGATACTGATTGACGGACAGGATCTTTGGGTGGCAAATGTTGGCGATTCTCGTGCGGTTTTAGCTTCACGTGGACGTGTGAGACAAATGACGGTAGATCACGAGCCCAACACCGAACGCCCCGAAATCGAGAATAGAGGTGGTTTTGTTTCAAATATACCAGGTGAGTTTCAGCAATGCTTGCTGGCCATTTCAAATGACAACGTAGTCAGATACTTTCTACCAGTTTCTATCCGGGGTTAGTTAATAGCTTGGTATTTAACCTTGTCAGCCGAGGATTTTTTCCAAGTAATATAAATTATATAATTTTGGTGCATTTCACACGGTGAGATGATCTTTAATATCTGCATATGTTGATACTGTAGTGGAATCATAGAATTAAAACATCGAAATGGTCCATCTAGTTAGCCCTTTGTTTGTGTAAAAATGGAATGACAGTAGAACTGTCCGGAAGGATCATTGCGCATATTGTATGACTTCCGGAAGAAACCAAAATAAACTTTGTTGGATATTGTCATATATAATCCTAGTACTTAGCACAAGCCATCTTCTTCCTTGTTCAGAGAACATTGAAAACTATTTATTTAGTAGTCAAAGAAAATTTCTGGGAGCACATTCTGATTCAAGTTGCACATAGTAAACTATGAAATGTATCAGCATTTCATAGTAGGCAATTTGTAATTGTTAGAAAATAGGAATGCGGAAGCATATCAGAGAAATAAATATATAGAATATGAAGAACATACATGATTTTATGTGGAACCTTAGTCCTTAAGGAGTGGGATGAAACCACGGGAGAACTCCTCGGAGGCTGATAGTATATTGCTTTTCTCAATTGATACATGAGGTTTGAGGCTCTTTATATAGCCTCCACAGAGCCTCCAAGTCCCACCACTTGTAGATTTGGGACTAAACACATGGATGGGGTAAACTGAACTCACGCTACATGACACAGAAAATATCAACATAACCGTCGGCTGCTATCGAGGACATTGCTTCTCATGTTGTGCAGGTGAGGAGGACGATCAGGCTGGAGTGTGAGTCAGCTGAAACTCCTCGTCAGAGAGCAGGTGCTCTGGACTGCGCCGGTCAGAGTCACTGCAACTGGAATGAGTCTCTTTGTCAGAGTACTCTGGCCCACCACAACATGTGGACAACTGCTACATCTCCGAAAAGGATCGAACTGAAAAAGCCGTGGAGTGCAATCCTCGTCGGAGTCCATGGTCGCTGGAGAATGGAGTCTGAAATAGTCTCCTCGTTGGAGAACTGAGTCTCTCCATATGGCACAGAGAATGGTACTCTACTCTGGAGCCCATATGATACCACATGAAAACCCTTTCCCGCATGGCATAGGGAATGGTCCTCTACTCTGGAGTCTCTATGTCTCGTATGAAAACTCTGACCGAAATAAAAGAATGATGGGGACCACGACAAATGATGGCATATATGTGCTTATATGAAAAGACCGCATACATGTGCGTGTTTGAAATTTATGACTCGAAACCAATCGTCGAGTCTGAATAACTGAACCGCAGAGTCTGGAAATCTGACTAGTCTGGAGAATTTAAATATGAAGAATATGGAATCTAGATTGACCAGTGACTCTACATAATACTCCCCCTTTCTACCATACTAGTCGGAATACATGACATCGACTACGTTGGGAGAAGACAATAAATGGGAAAAACATGAAAACACTTAGTCGATAATGATTTTTTTCGGCTTTCTCAACTAATCTTCACTTTTGTAATCATTTTTTAAAATTCTTGCGTACGACTTTTTTTGTACGTGCTTCTTTTCTTTTCTTTTTCTTTCTTTTTTTAATATCACAGCCCAAAGGGCCCAAATGCAACAGGGCTCCTCTCACTATCTCTCTTTCTCTCCGTCTCTCTCTCTCTCTCTCACTTTCTCTCCCCGTTTTTTAGTTTTCTTTAAACAATCGCCCAACTGAGCCTTACAATAAATTTGTTTTAAATAAAAACGGGCCATCAAGCCCTAGGATTCCCACGATAAGAACCCTCTCTGATATCGCCGCCGCCCCCTTATTGGGGGTTTCTTCTCCACGCCGCTGCCTTGCGAGCTGATCTGGAGTTCACCGCGAAGCCTTGCGTGGAGAAGCCACACACTGCCTGCTGAAGGAGAAGCCTCGTGCCGCTTGCGCGAGGGAGGAGACAGGGGATCGGGGTTGCGCAAGTGGTGGCAGCCAAGGTTTTAAAAAACGTGCCTCGAGGCGCTGAGGCATATGCCTCGAGGCGTTTTTCAACAAAAACCACCTCGAGGCACATGAGGCGTATGTTAATTTGGCAACTTACGCCTTGAGACATTGAGGCATTGTCGAGGCGGTGAGGCGCTTGTGAGGCGTACGCCTCATCTGGAAAATCGAGACCTTGAAGTATCGGGAAAGGAAGTGATTTAGAGGCTTGAGCTACATGGAATAAGCTCCTCTATCTATGAAATAAGAGTAGACAATAGCTTAAAGTCTCAAAATCTGCTAATGTTTGTTTTTTCTGCATCCAACTAAGTTGATATAATGCAATTTCCATCACCAAACTGCGAATAAAACTAGATCAACTTACTACAGGGAGCAAAATCAACCCATAAATGGAATTGAAGGGCAAAATCAGCCTGCTCTTTAAAGTTAACTGTGGCATCAATATGTGTATAAAATCGCATATGCCTAATAGGGCAGGCAAGGCACGTCAGTTTTATGAATCACAATAGAAATTTAATAGGCTATGATCAAGTAAATTTAAGTTTTCAAAAAAAAAAGTAAATCTATTTATGGCGATCATGATGCACCAAGTTAGCATTATTACTTCTAGCATTTTTCTACAAAGTTCTAGATTTGTATAGTTTTTAACCTAAAAACTGAGGCTTACGCCTCGAACGCCTCGAGGCTTAGGCCTCGTCTCGTTTATGGGAAACCGCCTCGATCCGCCTCACGTTTTTTAAAACCATGGTGGCAGCATTGCGGGGGGTGACACACAATCGCCTGGGTTGCCGCCAAGAGCTCGTTTGCCACCTAGAATACGAGCGGCTATTGCTGCCTGAGGTTCGATCTGCTGGATGGAGTATCGCCTGCGAGATCTGCTGGATGGTCGGGGCATGTGCGCTCTGCCTGGAGCTTCATGCACGGAGCTTTCCGCCTAGGCGAGATGCGAGACGCGATCGAGTCGATGCTGGAGCTCGTGTGATGGACTGGAGCATGACTCGACAAGAGTAGCCGTTGAAGGGGGCATAGGCTGACAATGCCTAGAGAACGAGGGCCCTCGCTGGTGGTATCTCTGATAAGAACAGAGGAATTTCCTGATTGTCGAAACCAACTCCAACACCAAGCAAGGGCTTGCATATAATGAGCATTGCGATGTTGGATACCGTGACGTTGAGGATGACGCTCGTAAGGAAGAAGACATCGCCAGTTAGGAAGACGGACACGGCTTGCATGATTAGGGTTTCCAACGAAACCCTAGTAAACAAATTGTAGAACCTCCTTGATAAATCACAACTCTTGAATACATAATTAATCTTTATAAATAATTTTCAAAATCGAATCTCGAACAGAAATGAGAATACGAAAACCTCGAGAATCGAACCCGCTCTGATACTATGTTAGAAAATAGGAATGCGGAAGCGTATCAGAGAAACAAATATATAGAAATTGAAGAACACACGGGATTTTACGTGGAATCCTACTCCCTAAGGAGCGGAATGAAACCACGGGATAACGCCTCAGAGGGCCGATCGTCTATTGCTTTCTCAATGGATACAGGAGGTCTGGGGCTTCTTATATAGCCTCCATTGAGCCTCCAAGTCCCTCCACTGGTAGATGTGAGACTAAACACATGGATGGGGTAAATGGATCCTGAAGGGATTCATTTACCCTCCTATTACATAAGTAGCGCACAACCAAATACTCCAACAGTAATCATTCATATTAGCGCATTTGAAGTAGTATTAAGTTTCAATGAGACTGCTTGAGAAAGTGAATGCCCACAATCACTTGAACATAACATCGTTTCAAAAGGACTTAAAAAATTCCTTTTTTAGTATCTTATTCTATGACCCACCCAAAAGACCAGGGTCAAATCCCTCTGTAGGTAGCCGACCACCAACGTAAAAAATAGTCAAATCTTTCAACATGGATTTGATAAAAAAATCCATGTAGCCGATCCTACTTAAAATGGGAGATGGCCTCACCATTATTATAGTATCTTATTCTATGAGAATTTGTTGTCATTGCTACACCCTTCATCTTTTGTTTTAAGATTAAGAGCATTTAATAGGTGATTCTTCTGTGCACATTTGTAGCTTCTAAATTATTGGATGTTTCTGCTCATGGTCCCTGAACTTTTAGTGCTTTAAGTAGAATATCACACAGATTGCAGAAGGATTCCATGGTTGGTAAAAGTTGCTAACTAAAAGGTGAAATAATACTTATTTCTCCCATGCATTCAATAACGCGTTAGGTTGTGTCAGAGGTGAACAATTCTGTCAGGTTGCTTTTTTGGTAAATTTCCATCTCCTTTTTATCTCACAATAAGATTTCTGGGGGTCCAGTGTCCACTGAAAGGGTACCAAAACGTATTGTTTCCTGTAATTTACTTCTGTTTGTCCCCATCCTTTATTGAAGCGAGGAAATTTGTCCTCTTACAACCTTGCTTCCCACTCACCCAAAGGATGGAAATTTTATTTTGGCCAATTGTCTTATAGTCAAGAAATTGTAGTTGAATATGTTCTGTGTGTGAACTATGAATGTAATGCTCCGCCCCCTTGCTTGCATTTGGGCCTTATGGCTCGCTAGAAACGCCAAGATCTTCAGGGGCCAAAGATTTTACAGGGAAAACGTTTTCGCGCATGTGGATTTACTTTTGAATGAGTGGTTGCTGCGGTGACGCTTTTGTCGGGTGTGGTGACTGGGGTGTGGACTGTGATTTTGACAGGGATCCTCTTGATCCCGGGTACTTGGCATCACATTGTATCTCTCTCCCCATCTCCCTCCTCTCGCTTTTTAATAAAATTGGGGCGAACACCACCACGTGTCTCCCCCGAACTTTGTTCAAAAAAAAATGAATGTAATGTGAAAATATTAGACGTGAGATCACATTTTATGTAACATGTAGTTGACACGCTAACCTTTTTAAAGCGTTTCTTTGTTGTGCTGGATTTAGCAAGTTTATAATAAATTATCCCAAGTATTATGTTGGCATTCATACTCAACTTCTACCTTTATGATCTCAGTCTGTCTTCTCAACATGGGAAGGTATTAGGTTTTCTTTAGCGAATTGCAAGCACCAAACGAGCAAGTACACAAACACAGATTTACAAGGTTCATTGTAATTGGGCTACATGACTATGTCCTTTGTCTATCATTCACCATGTGAAAAGAAGGAAGATAGCACGCTGAATTACAAACAGCTTTTCTGCCAAAACCATTGTTTCCAGGTAGTGCAGACCCAAGAAAAGAGGCAATTCATATCATAATTTTGACACACCTTGAATCAAAAAATGTTGGAGTATTTGGTTGTGCGCCATATGAGTTTTAGATGGGTAAATGGATGACTCCATGATCCATTTACCCCATCCCAGTGTTTAGTCCCACATCTACCATGGTGGGACTTGGAGGCTCTGTGGAGGCTATATAAGGGAGCTCCCGACCTCATGTATCCATAGAGAAAAAGGAATAGAATATCCACCCCTTCGAGGGCTTCTCCCGTGATTTCATCCCGCTCCTTAGGGAGTAGAAAAATCCCTTTTCCATGTTTATATTTCTAGTCTGTATGCTCTGTTTATCATTCGCTTCCACATTCTCTATTTTCTAACAAAAAACATTTGTTCAACCCAGTATATTGCAGAGCCTGTTGTGTAACCTCCTTGTAGCCGGTGGGTGGATGAAGCCTGCCATCCAAAGTGGAACACAAGGGAGAGATCCGCTGCCACCACCGAGAAGTAGCCCTGTTAGAATGAACCTTGTGAATTATGTCGTGGATGTTTCATGCTTGATTGTCTGTTTCTGTGATCCGTTTTCTGTTTCCTCTGTGCGCAACATGTGAAATATAGGGCAGGCATTTCATAGTCCATTGAAACTTGAGCAAACATTAACAAATGGTTCACACTACAAGGAGAAGAGCTTGGCTATTCAACTGAGATCATGTTGATCTCAGAAGAAATCTGGGTTGTTGCAATTTCCTGAAGTTATTTGCAGCATTTACCATAAATCTATTCTTTTCTTTCCCAATTATAGATGATACTAAGGGCAAGATTATTCTTTTAACTGACAATTAGTCTTTTCTTTCCCAATTATAAGTCATGCAGTTAGGCACCGAGAGCTTTTGCTCCCTCCGAAAAGAATCGGAATACCTAAAATGATGGTATGTGGTGCCATTTGAAGGAAACTCTTACCAAAAAATCATCTTAATCTCATCCAGAGGTTTACATTGAAGTAATCATTTATCAGTATATACCATTGCACTTCTATGCAGTTCAGCTGTTTCAAGTTAAAGTAGTCACCTACACATCAAGTTTCCTAAGAACTCTGAACAAGTTGGCCGGGTGTTCAGATGCTTCTTTGTTCTTAATTTTGAACATATTTTAGGGTTTCTTCCTGTAAATGTAACCAGTGAAATTACTTAGTGCATTTTCAACAAATTTAGTGATTTAATTAATATATTTGCTGTTTTAGAAAATTTATGTAGTTCTTAAGTCTATCCTAATATGTATGTGCTATGATATGACCTATTAATTAGGAGACGTTCCTAGAGTGAATGGACAACTAGCTGTTGCCCGTGCGTTTGGCGACAAGAATCTCAAAATTCACTTGCGGTCAGACCCTGATATATCTCATGCCAATGTAAGCAACGATGCGGAGGTTGTTCTCCTTGCAAGCGATGGTCTGTGGAAGGTTGCTGCCAATTAGCCTAGCAATGTCATTCGCCTTCATTAACTTGAATAAGCATTGGCTTATTTTCATTTACACTATTTTCTTTTCTTTTCGTCTAGGTGATGACTAATGAAGATGCAGCTGCCATTGCCCGGAAGGTCAAGAACCCGCAAGCTGCAGCCAAGCGGTTGACAGACGAAGCGATCAAAAGAGAGAGCAAGATGATATATCTTGTATCGTTCTTCGGTTCAAGGCATAGGAGTCATGCTCGTCATTTGTGTCATTTGTTGAAGACTGTCTATTGTAGAGGTATTGGTTGCTATTTGGGAGCTGGTTACATACATGATGAGAAATCCGAAAGCCGCCTTCTGCATACCCCATAAACGGGAATTACAAGTTCCCTCTTGTTGACGACATGTCTCTGTAAAATCAGTTCATGGATGTTTGTATTGTTTGATTCCTTTTTTAGGCGATATTGGTGCTGGCACCCTCTACGAGAGGAGATCATATCTCCCCAAGCGGGTTATTTTGAATGGCGGGAATGTTTGCGTGGATTTTTTTCTGTAATTGTGTTGGTGTAAAGAGCTATATATTATATACGTTATGGTTGTAAGGATCAACGTTTGGATTATTACTGTTGCATGTGTGTCTCTTGCATGTTTTTTCCGAAGGTTCTTCAGCTCTTTTTATTTGAGGATATTGAAGAATGGATACATTGTCATCACTGTTGATTTCTTTAGAAGAATACTGTTAGAGAATATTCTGTGTGGCTATTTGTTAAGAGGATATTATATAGAGAATATCCTATAGAATATTCTCCTTGAGCACCTATATAAGGATTCCCACACCTCATGTACTCATTGAGAAATTCCAATAGAATATCCGCCCTTTTGAGGGCTTTTCCCGTAGTTTCATCCCGCTCCTTGGAGAGTAGGGTTCCGCGTAAATCTTCGTGTTCAATGATGTTTATTATTTTCTTTATCGATTCTGCTTCCGCTTCTCTGATTTCAACAAATACCATTTGAAAGGGTTCCTTGCAGATTTGCAGAAAATTATCTGCATTTTGGGTGCTGATGAAAGATATGAGTTACAGTATTGCGCGGTGAAGTTGCTGTTTGCATTGCTTGGTTGAATACTTGCATTTTGGCTACTAAAAAACTTGCTGCAACTAACAATCCGCCCTCCTCATGTCGACTGATCATGAAGGCCTGTGAGCATTGGCATCAACATCCACCACAAATTCTAGGAAAAGATTGGTGAAAATAACGAACATTCTCTGATTTGTGTATCGTAGTTAATCCCAGCATATGCTTAAGTGGTTCTTTAAATGATTATAGTCATCCACTGATTGTGATCGAACTTCTATGTCACTATGTAGCCCTAGCATCATGGTATTTAAGAGGTATGTTGGTATTTTAGTACAACACTTCAACTAAGAGTGCCCGTGAGGGTCATCGCTCATTGCACACCGTATGACTATAATCAACTAAGAGTACCGTAGAGGGTAATTCGTTTTTGTGTTTTTGTGTTTGGATAGATGGTTAAACTCTTCGGAGGGTTGCGAGAGTTGGAATGATAATTGTGATGTGATATTAATTATGTGTTATATTGATTTTTTAATGATTATATTATGTTTTTTATGTTAATAATTTTATTTGAATATGATTAAAAAATATTATCTCCGAAAAACTGTATGATCAATACAAGTAATTTCAACCCACGAACGCAATATTGAAGTTAGGGGTATGCCAAGTATACCCTGACAACCAAATAGGTCCTCAGTTTGGGGAGGGACATAAGGGAGCGCACATGACTAATTTGGGGAAGGGACGTGCGGATAAAATAGAAATAATCTACTAAATTCTGGCTAATTGGGGGGCAAAAAATTGAATAAAAATAAAATGGAACACTTCTTTATTTTGTACATTCCTATTACAATGATTGGCTGCCCTTCCTAGTTCCAACAATATGCATAATATTTAATAACGTTAATGTTACACTTGAGATCTAATACTATTGCATTTATCCCAATGTCCACTTCTCACCGTATATTTTATTGCATCCATAGCATACATATTTTAACAATTTCTAATATCTAGAATTCGATATCTTGAATCACATCATGTAACATTCAAATTGCCATAGTCATTACCATCGAAACTCCTTCTTCTGCTAGTGTTGCACTCGCAAGTCACAATCATAGCATCGTCGGAACATGCGACATAGTTGTCGTATACTTTGTCATATTGAATTTTAAAATTACATCAAAATAGGAGAAAACGAGTAACAAGCTGCACTGCTAATCCTTTTCGAATTGCAAAAAAAACTAATTCTTCTAAATACTACATTCATAAATATAGGAGCCATAACATTACTGTTCATGATTTTTTGGACCCTTTTCAAAAGCTCAACAACTTCTTCTGCTAAGAATCCAAATATGTCAAAATTGAAAGAGATGAATGCGTGTTGATTCTCACCGCATGTTTTCTCGTCCTTCACCACTTTTACTGCAACAACTTTAAGGGCAGCATGTCACTTCGTATTTTTGCAATCCGATTTTCAAATTGCCATTCTCATCGAGCCTACCCAACTACCCCTTGTCATCTAAACTCTGGTAATATCACATATCAGCCAAAAAATACATATTTGTTGATATGAAATTCTTCCTATATTATCGTACCCGTAAAGCCCATGATCAGATTCTTCTTGTAAAAAGCCCATCAACTATCTCCATTGCAATTCCAATGTGTGTATAAAAAATCGATTCCTTCTAAAATGGTTACAGTGGTGCCTGTGGGATCAACGTTCTCCTTTGGGAATAGCTCTTGTCTCTGCAAGTTCTAAAAATTATTAAGTTAGAAGTAATCCACTTCAAGCCCATGCACAATGTAGTGGGACCTCCTATTGTGGAGACTCAACCTTCAATAGGATAATGAAAACCCTAATTGCACTATTACATTTTTAAACATGAGTGTATGTATATCTTAATTATGTGGAATTTTGACCCGTCTATACGCAAGATTTAAGAGGAAAATGGGGCACTGTAACAAACTAAGTCTATAGTGAGGTCGTCTGATGGAAGATATTAAGTTAAAAAGATTATTAGTTGCTAAATGATTTTTTATATTAGAATTTAGCGATGAAAGTCATATATTGCTAGAAACACTATATATATATCAGCATTTATCTATTGATATTTTTCAAATTTTGAGCTAATTGTCACTGATTTTTCAGTTCAAAATTTAGCGATGATTAGATCAAATTTCAATAAATAGCAACAGCTAAGCGTTGCATATAGAGTGTTTACTAATGATATATCAACGGAGATGACAAGCGTTGCTAAATCAAGTATAAAAAGAATTTCGCAACAAATCAGGTCTATAAAGACGTTTATTTTAAATTTATTACAAAATCCCTCATTGTTAAATATATAATGACGAATATTATCCATTGCTAAAATGATTTTTGTATTGGAAATAAATAACGAAAGTCACAGTCGTTGTTGTACATTAGCAACACCCATATAACAACACTTATCTATTGTTATTTTCCAAATTTGAGCTAATAGTCAATAAATTTGAACTAAAAAATTAGCCGTCATTATCTCAAAATTTGAAATTCCAAAAATGAGTTGTGGCCACATAATGTAGCTACGAAAACTTGTGGCCATGATAAATGTGTATCTACTAGTTTCTCGTAGTTACAATTCAGCGATCAAAGTCTTCAAATATGTAAGGAGGGCATTCATGCAAGAGCTGTGACCGCAACAACTTTTGTGGTTACTTGTAGTAGCCACGACATATTCGTGGTTAGAGAACTCTCGCGATGAGACTTGAAACTACGGCTACAGGCCACGACGTATTGTGGTCATAGCCCAATTTTGTGGCCACGAGCTTTACATCTATGGGGCATAGTTCTATAGTCACCACTTGTTTTCCTTGTAGACTTGAAAATTACAGCATGTCATCATTATTATACAGAGCATTTGCTAATGCTATAACTACGTATAAAAAATCATTTAGTAATAGATAATATTCATAACTATATATTCAACAAAGTATGATTTAGTGATGAATTTAAAATAAACGTCACTATAGGGTATAGTTACATATTTTAATAAATATCAATATAAATCCAATTTGTTGGATTGAATCATTATTCATTTATTGATTAAATTCCTATGTTTATTAGGGCAAAATAAGTTTGAATAATGATAACGATAGAAACTTAGTTCAACTTTTACTTCCTCCGCTACTGCTGTAAACATATCTCCTCATTGATGCAAATTGTTGTATATGATATCTTATCCATATTAACATATGGGAAAAAGGACCCTACACCGGCAGGTGCAGGAAATTCCCTACACCCGGCCTAATTTTTCATTGTTTTTTGATTTTTTTTGAAATGAAACCTTGGGGAATTTAGATCACCATGTATGATCATGTTGTCATTTCAAATTCAACTTAATTCGACACTTCTATCATCTCCATCAAGACTACCAAATTTTAACGGTCGCAGAATTGCTGAAATCGACCCCTTTTAGATGAACATGTTAGGAATATTTATTTTGCATGAAATTTGAAACACTTATTCCCCTCAACATATTAAGTAAATCCCCCAAACTTTTAATTCAAAAAAAGTAAAAAAATAATGCGAAAATGGAGTGGGTGCAGGGAGTTTCCTACACCACTGGGTGCAGGCTCCGCGCCCTCTTAATATATATATATATATATATATATATATATAGGATTTTTATCCAATGCGCACAGGGCTCATTAGCGTTTCGGTGAGCACCATTTGTAGGCCAAACATGTGTATTACCAATTGAGTGGTTACCTATTTCGAAGGATGTTGTTTTTGGAAGGAGATTAATATGCAAATCAATTTAACAATAAGCGGTATTCCAATTATATCACGTCCTAAAAAATAGGAAGATCGTTTTGGAAAGAAAAATTCGAACCGACGATTTCTTGCAGAAAATCGAGATCCAAATGCTCAGGTCAGTAATATATATACAATAATCAAGTAAATGGTTGTTGCGAGATCAGTAATATCCAAAACAACGATCAGTAACTTACATTCATTTTATTATATCGTGTAGAATTCAGTAATATATACACAATGGTCAAGTAAGTGCTTGTTGTGAAGTCAGTAAAACTATAACAAATGGTCAGTGATTTCCATATGTATTATTACTTTGAATAGAATTCAGTAATTTAGAGACAATACTCACGTAAATGGTTGTTGCGAGATCAATAATATTCAAACAACGGTCAGTAATTTACATTCTTTTTATTACATGGTGCAGAATTCAATAATATATACACAATGGACAAATAAGTGCTTGTTGTGAAGTCAGTAATATCCAAAGAACGGTCTGTAATTTACATTCATTTTATTACTTGGTGCAGATTTCAGTAATATATAGACAATGGACAAGTAAGTGCTTGTTGTGGAGTCGGTAAAACCAGAACAAATGGTCAGTAATATGTGTACGATTCTCAAGTAATAGCTACTATGATATCAGTAATAACAAAGTAATGGTCAGTAAGTCATGGGCATTGCTCAAGTAAGAAAGTAACTATTTGTTAATGCAATGCGCATTACATAGACAATGGTATTACTAACCATTTGTTATGTTATTACTGATCTCACAACACACATTTACTTGACCATTTTATACATATTACTAAATTCTGTACAATGTAACTATTTGAATGTAAATTACTGATCATTTTCTTGATATTACTGATCTCACAATACGCATTTACTTGATCGAATTATATTTATTACTATCATAGCGTTTTGGAACCTTAATCATCCGCGTGGAATCATTTATTTGAATTGTTTCTTTTCAAAACCATCTTCCAATTTTTAAGGACGTTGTATAATAAGAAATATAGGATTTTTTTTAAATACGTCGTAGCCTATAATTAGAAATATAGTCATTGCTAATACACGTGTATGGCCCAGAATGAGTGCTCATTGAAACGTTAATGGACACAGGGCTCATTGGATAAGCCCTCTCTCTCTATATATATTGATACAAATATAATTGTTGATAGATATCATTAAAAGTAATTAAATACATATAAAATGGATGCGGATCAAAGTGGTATTTATATTCTTAGCTATCCTAAATCAATGCAGATACGAACATATAAAGTAAATATGATAGCAGATTGGATACATAAGTATCCATATCCGTTTGCCAATTAAAGTTCGTATGAAGAATGTCTAAATAAAAAATATAGTATATGTATTTATTTTATAATAATTTATCATATATAATTAGAAAAATGGATATATGATGTCCATGCATATACTTGCAAATATCAATATGTTATTAGTATTTGTATCCATTTAGAAAATATATAACAATGTAAATGTCAATATGAAATAAATATATTCACTACAATAAAATTGAGTTATATTGAGCTTTTCAAAATATGTCACTAAATTAGCTGTTATTAAATATATAATGACAATATTATTCGTTGCGAAATGATTTTTCGTATTTGAAATTAACGATAAATATCATATGTCATTATATCATTAGTGATGATTAGTTAATATTTTGAAAATAGTAAAGGACAAGCATTGCTATATGGACTGTTGGCTAACGATATATGACAAATATACTATTCGTCCTAAATTTTAAGAACAAAAACCCATTTCGCAACAAATATTATCATCGTTATATACTTTACATTGGCTAATTTTGTGATAGATTTGAAAAAAAGCCATTATAGATCAATTTTATTGTAGCGATTCAATACATTTGTCTCATAAATGTATGACTTCGATTAAATATTACAACTATATTTGCATATTGAAATCACTACAATAAAAGTGGACTATGGTTACTAATAATATTCATTACCATTTCTATTGTATTTAAGTATATTGCTAGTAACATATTATATATAGCGAAAATGGAGCTGCTCCCACCGCCTCATTTTTCAATAATTTTTTCCATTTTTTTTGAAAAATAATACAATCTATTTTCATTCTTATCCATACATTGTCATTTGAAATTTGTTAGAAATAGAGGCTCTCATGCTTTTCATCTAAAACGAGTAATTTTAACAGTATTAGAATTGCTGTTATCGATCAGTTCTATATGGAGGGCATAAAAATCTATGTTTCTGATGAAGTAGAATTACTTATTAGAGGGTTCTAGTGATGAAAATATATTACTGTATTTTCTAAAAAATAGAAAAACTCATTGAAAAATGGGACGAGAGTAACTATAGTTTTCTCATATATATACATACATATTGAGAGAGAGAGAGAGAGAGGAGGGAGATAATTTTTTCCATTGAGCTCCGAGCCCATAAGTATTGTAATGAGAAAAATATATTGATCTACAATTTCTAGTAATATTTTCTACCAATTGTAAGCATAATACTTATTGATCTACAATTGTTATATCATATCCTTAATATTAGTAATCATTTTCACAAAAATTAAATCTTAAATTAATAAAAATATTCATTAGTAAAAATAAAAAATACATCAATAATACAAATTCAAATTCTCATTCATCAACTTTAACAAGACTGACTTACAAGCCTTCGTCGAGTCAAGTTCGATCTTTCCTCGGTAACATGGAGCCCAATAGTCGATAGACACTACAAGGAAAACAAGCTGCGGCTATAGAAATATGCCCACTGATGTGTGGTTTGTTGCCACAGAATTGAGCTCTGACCACAACATATCATGACCTGTAGCCGTAGCTACAAGTCTCGTCGCGAGAGTTTCCAACCACAAATATATCGTGGTCACTACAAGTAACCACGGAAGTTGTTGTGGTCACAACTCTTGCATGATTGTCATCCATACATCTTTGAATATTTTGACCGTGGAATTCTAGCTACGAGAAACTAGTGACAACGTAATTATCGTGACCACAAGTTTCTCCACTTTCTGTTACCACAACTTATTTTTCCTGTAGCGAGGCATCGACCAACGACACACGACCATCAGCAAATATGTACCTTAGATTTTCCGATAATAAGACGATAATACTATATAACATGGACCATGAGTGAGAGAGAGAGACAGAGAGAGAGAGAGAGAGAGGGCGTTTGTTTGTCTGGATCTGGACGACCTCTCCTTGAATTTGGTTCGTTCAATCTCCTCGCAATCATACGTCACCAAATAAACGTCGCCAACAACGTGGATCACGCGGCCGCTGCAATCCAAAAACTCCAAACACCCCACATGCATGCTTGCTCAAATACATAGCCCCCTGTCATCGTTCGACGCATAAATACGACGAAAGGGATGGTAGAAGGTGGTACGTAGATTGTGATGGGCACCGCCATGCAAGCCCTTAAATTTCCTGGTCCTGCGACAGTACAGTAGGCCAATAATTGACGTGGCTTCACGGTTACCTCCACCATCGCCATCTGCTGGTGATCGGTAGCTTCCCTTGGCTCTACGTCGGGGTGGGGCGGTGGATCGGGCGATAGATCTCGTCTTCTCTTCCGTCACTGGGATCTGTGCTCAGGGACACGTGGTACGGACCATCATACGGAGAACATGCATGGTAGAAAAAAAATAGAAAAGATTATCTGCAGAGTGCAGATGCATGTACGTTCATGTGCTCATGTGTGGCAGATGCATTTCGCAGTAGAAGTTTTATGTATCTGACTAGCTTGCAATCAATGACGTTCTTGTGCTGATGTTTGAAGGCAATTCAGAATTGTTGGTGGAGGTAGAATTTATGGATATTTACATCCATAGTTACGAGTAATTTTGTAATTACTTCAAAATCTTTTATAATCGTGAATTATATTCGGGACCTTCAATAATGTTCTATTTTACACTCATAACGTTCTGTTAGTTTAATTCATTAAGTTCAACCTTCCATGGGGGTTTGGGGAGGTGTGGGGGACAGGGGGCGGTGTGGTCGGGCGTCCAAAGAGGGGATGTGCTTCGACCTTCCATGGGGGTTTCAGGCGGGAGGACGTCGGTGGGGGGAGGGGTTTCCTGGCTGGAGGAGGTCGGAGGAGGAAGATGAGGGACCATTACTAAATAATAAAACGTAAAGTGTATAAAATGTAAATTATTTAACGGATACTGTCATAGTTGACGGAAAATTGGGTAGAAGTTACATGGGATTATGAGTGTAAGAGTTAAGCATTATTCAAGGTCATGGGTGTAATTTGTGATTATGGAGGGTGTCTGAGTTAATTACGAAATTACTCAAGGTTATTAGTGTAAATATCCCTAGAATTTATGCGGTAGAGGTTAACAAAAAGTTCAGATGAAGCAACTTGGGTCTGTTTTAGATATATTTTTTGTGTGATTAGCAAGTATAAAATTTCACTCCAGCTATCACAAAATTACAGCGGCTCAGGACATTTTTAGCAGTCTCTCTGGCCTATAGATAAATCTACAAAAATCAATGATTATCACTTTTGGGTTATAGAATGAAGAGCGGATCAGAGTAGCAGAGATGATTGGTTGTCTGTTAGGGGAACTGTCGATTACTTACCTGGACCTTCCATTGGTGGCTGGTAAACTCAATGTAGCTGATTGAGATGTGGTTATCTAGAAGATAGAGTTTAGAGTGGAAGGGAGGAAAGCGGTTCTTTATCTAGGGGAGGGAAGCCGGTTTTGCTGAAACAGATTTAATCATTCATTCCAACTTTCTTTTTCTCGACTATGATAATACCGGTAGGGGTGAGAAAGAAGACTGAAAAGCTGATGAGAAGATTTTAGTCGGATGAAAAACAACAGAAGTCAGACATGCATATGGTGGCATGAGAGGAGATCACCAAAACTCGTGATCAAGGGGGTTTTGGAGTTCGGGACTTGGCATGCATGAACAAGGAATTGGCGGCAAAGTGGGTGTTACGCATTTACGGTTTATCTATGGATCTTGTCATAAGATTGTTAAGAAAGATTTACGGGGAGAAAGGTGACTTGGTGATCGGGACTACTCGGTTCTAAATATCCCTTTGGCAAGGGGTGAGGGATGTTTTGACACTTGTGTTAGGTAGGCTAACGCCTAAGTTAAGGGATGGGAGAAAGTTCATATTTTGGAGGGATGATTGGATGAGAGAAGGTGCTCTAGAGACATGCTTCCCAAGACTTTTTACGATGGCGGTGTCAAAGGAGGTCACTTTGTGGGAGGTAGCTCATCTGGAGAATGGAGGCCAAGTTTTGATGTGGTACTCTCAGATAAAAGGAAGGAGAATTTGGTTAGATTAATGGTTGAGGCTCCTTTCCCATATGACTTTTCTCAGACCAATGATCATTACGAGTGGACGGGTAGAAGATTCTCTGTCAAACAGTTATATGGTGAGCTGAGAAATGATGGAGAGGGACGGGATCTTGACTTGTGCCAGGACGTGAAGGTTATTTGGGCCTGTAGGATCCTGAGCTGGATAAAGATTTTCTTCTGGTGCCTGAGGAGAGACAAGTTGTATGAAAATGTTAGGAGGGTGAGGATTTTGGGACTACATGATGTGACATGTGATAGGTGCGGAAATCAGATGGAGAACTCAAGACATCTTTTCTTCATTTGTGAGGCTTCGGCGAAGGTGTGGATGGAGCTCGTGATCCAATCAGTGGATGTGGGTGGATTCTCGAGCTTCTGGGAGGCAGTAAGGAAAGTAGAAGGCAACTCCTCCAATGATGTTGTCAAACCATTTGTGGTGTTGTGGGCAATATGTCTTGAAAGAAATGAGCTCATTTTTAAGAGCCAGAGGTTTTATTCAGAAAATGTTGTATCTTACGTAGGACTCTCATGAATTTTTGGGAGTCCATGTAATGCATCATATAACTTTTATTTTTAAGGATATAAATTTTGTTCGGTAACTCTCAACTCGAAAGCTCGTCATCTTTTTCATTAAAAAACAAAAAAGAACTAATCCTTTTTTTTGTTAAAATGCAGGCTTTTCATATGCTTTCGAGACACTTATATGTTGATGTTGAAATCTATAATTCAAATTTCAGGTCCCTATTTGTTATATTTAAAAGATGAAACTTTTAATTGGAAATCAATGTATATTAGAATCTTTTTTATAACTGCCTATTGTAATATGGTACATAAAGTTGTTGGACAAATGAGAATAGGCCCTCGGAGTAAAGGGTTATCGTTGGATAAGCTTATCCCGATATAAGCATGGAAACCATCATTTATTCTCTCATTAATTTATTGTTGACCTTTTAAGAAATCTTCACTTTTTATCCAGATTCAAACTAATTATACCACAATAGTTATTAATAATAGCTACGCATTGTAAAGAACAAAATAAATCAAGACTAAAAATAAGGGAGTTTTACACGCATGCCCTTCACAGTTCTCCTCGTTATACTTAAGACATTTTCTTGTTTAAATAACACTTGTACCCTTCCATTCTATTATAATATATTAAGCAGGGGAGTTGAGACCGACGTGTATTAATTTTCTTTCCGAAAATTCCATTCATGTCCTTTCCATTCCTTCGCCCCCTCAACTCACACCTTGGATTGGACAAAACCACTTACAATGATTTACTTCATGTTTCCTTCCATTTCTACCATTGGTGGATTTTTTTATTTCCACGTTGTGTCCTGATGTTGCCTTCGTTGCTATGCTAGAAAGCGTGATGTGTCAGCTGCCCATTACGTCCATTGAGCATAATGGGGGAAATAATCACATATCTATCTTATTAGAGTTTATCAACATTTGCAAAAAAATCGAGAAAATGGATATCGTTATCTAGAAAATATAAGGGGGCAGGGAGCCTACACCCTGGGGTGTACGAAACTCCCTGCACCCACCCCCATTTTTCGATTATTTTTTTTATTTTTTTATTTTGAATTAAAAGTTGAGGGGATTTACTTAATATGTTAAGGGGAATATGTGTTTCAAGTTTCATGCAAAACAATCATTCCTAACACATTCAACTAGACAGGGTCGATTTCAGCAATTTTGAGACCGTTAAAATTTGGTAATCTTCATGGAGATGATAGAAGTCTTAAATTAAGTTGAATTTGGAATGACAACATAGTGATACATAGTGATCTAAGTCTCCCAAGGTTTCATTTCAAAAAAATCAAAAAATAATGAAAAATTAGGTCGGGTGTAGGGAGTTACCTACACCCGCCGAGGTAGGCTCCTTTTTCCCAAAATATAAATATGTGCCTATGTTTATGATAAAGATATTTGTTTTTCCCTTTTTGCAAATATAGATAAAGAAACATGTATGCATTTTAATTTTTTCCCTAAATCGCGGTAGGGATATGGATGTCCATGTAGATGTGGATACATATCTAGATTTTAAGGGTTGAAGTGAGCTCAACATGGATGCACACTAATAAGGATAGATATGTGTTTGTCTCCCATTATGATCATCTTCACACAAAATATAAATATATTTTACTTTATATGTTCCTGATAAAGATATTCTTTTTTTTTCTTTTTTTTCAAATATAGATAAAGAAGCATGTGTATATTTTTTTTCAAATCATGCAATAAAAGGTACCTTTATGCCATATTAAAAGGAATATAAGATTCAATTCCATATTACTAAAAAATTATATGAATATCAGAAAATTATATGAATATCATATTATACATAATATGTAACTGAATAGTTAATAAACATATATTACAATCATATGTATGTGTACATAGCATGATTAAGACAAAAATATGAATTAATTGAGCTGCAGTCATTTGGGGATTAGATAATCATACGTATTGACAAGTGTTAACTTTGGGTTTTTCCTGAAAATTCATGATTTTTAGACATTAATTTTACTATTATAGTTCTTGCGCATGTTGATTACTACAATTGTGTTGGTAATTTTAAACTATGAAATCAGAAATCACGCCCATCTTCATCCAGACATTTGTAATCTTCGTAATTGCACCATGACACCTATAGTTTTACACTATTTGACATGTATGTCTCTTTCGGAAACTCATTCAAAAAGGGAGTGAGCTTTTGACCATTAAAGTAAAATAGCTATAAATATTGATTTGAACGAAAACTGATAGTTGTATAGACAAGTAATCATCGATTCAATCTATGTTGTATTTTTAAATCGATTTTGTAGAGAAAAATGAGAGATACAACTAACTCTGCTATAGAAAAAGGATCTCCTCCCGCCAAAGTCTGCTTTCAACGTCAGCGATAGACGAAGGATACTTATTCATGGCAGCATGGTTAATTTATTTTTAGGTGAATAGTTATATCATTCCTTTATTGCAGTATATTAGATGTACTTTTCAGATACCTTCGAATTCTATTCTAAGAATGAAAATATTCTGACAATAATTTTAGTATATGCCGTGTAATCTGATTGTATATAATATCTACAAGGTATTTTTTTAAGCACGAGCTTATAAAATACGCCTTTTGGCATTCGAAAATACATCAAGATTCTTATATAAGATAATTAAATTACAAAGATATGTGATTATATATATTACAAAATATATACAGTAACATTTAAATATCTACAACAGATATACTCGTATTGTGGTGGTGATAATATAATATAGTGTAAAATTTAGAAATTAACTATAAAATTATCTTTGAGTCTCTCAATCAAGTCAGTTGAAAAATATACCTTTCGTACAAGTTATAAATAAATATAAGTTAAGATAAATTGATGTTATAGATATATGATGTTCACAATTTAACTTTTAAAAATGGAACTAAACTAAAGAATACTTTGAATATTATATGAAACATTTAGATCATAATCATTATCCCTGTTTACTAAGAAATCTGACGTTCAATGTGAATGAGAAGAATCAACTATAATTTTGGTATGAATAATTACTATAATTATATACTAACAATAACTATTAAAAATTTGTCATATATGTCGTTTTACTAATTTATATCTTTGTTAATGCCATCATTACTACGGCATTCACCCGTGCAAGGCACGGGTATGCACTAGTACTATATATTATGGAGGGGCGACGCACCACTTTAGATTAGTTAATCTTTTCAAATATACCATTTGTGTCCTATCCTCTTTTATATCTTAAAAATTGTCACTATTACTTTATGTCACTTATACTTCGCCGTAATTCCACAAAATATCGTTTGTGTCCTGATCCCTCATCGTCTTTCCTTTGTCCGCCTTTGCCACCCTGATGGATTGGGGCATGCTCTTCGGTTAGGGATGAAAACGGTCGGATACAGAATATAGGTATAATCATATCTTTATATCCATTTTAAAATACGAATACGAATGTGGATATGAATGTTGACGAATGTGAAAAATGTGTAACCATATCCTTATGAATGAATGCGAATCGGATATGAATAATAACATAAATATTTAATAGATTAATTAAAATATACATGTTTGGATGGTTTACACATAAAATAGATATACCGGATATAGTAATTTCATAACAATTATGTCACCAATGGTGAATGCAATCATGAAATATTTTCGCACATGTATAAATAAATATATTACTATACTTATGTACAAAAATGAATATACGAATACGAATGCGAATATTAACGAATGTCAAAGTGATATACATATCCGCATCCATTTTAAAATGAACATGAATACGAATTTAAAATGAATACGAATACATATGTCAAAATATATATAAAACGAATACGATAGCATATCGGATACAAATATATTCACATTCGTTTTCATCCCTATCTTCGATAGTCCCTAATTTCCCCTCCTTCGTCCCCCGCTAACATTACTGCTGTTTTTGACTTTGCAATTACGAAGTCAAATGATTTGAATCATGAGTATGAAATTTGTTTGCAATGGAGGAGTGTTGTCACTGACTTGATATGAAAGTACATAAAGGTATAAGAGAACTAAATAATCATGAGTATGAAATTTTGTTGCAGTGGATATATGGAAATGAGTTGCTGGAGAGCGGGTCTTTGTTCTCCTTCTAATGCATAGATATGAAAGGTTGTTTGTTTTTTATAGTTCAACTTCTAATCACATTTTGGATATTTTTTGGTGATTCACAGGTACATGTGGGTACTTGTGGCCAATTCAAATAATCTGGGTACCCGTTAGAATCAGGTACCCATTGTAACGGGTCGGGTCGATCCATCGATCTGGTAATGATGGGTCGGGGCAGGCTATGACTGAACGGGTCGGGTACCTTCCTGACGAACACCGTTGACCATGTCTCCATCGAGCCTCTTCACCTCCTTCGATGTCCTCTTCGCAGATGAGGGTCTCCTCCTCGTATTCATGTTTGGCAATAACATGTTTGCTGATCGTGATGTCATCGACCAGAGCAACCCCTTCTTCGAGATCGCGATGGGTGCCTCACTAAAGCTCACTCGGCTTCAATAGTAGCTTTCATAATATCGAGAAGCTATTCAAGGTCAACAACCTCCACAACGCGCTCCTTGGCCTCCTCTCAAACATCGAGTTTCTCTTTGACAGTTGTGAAGGGTGCCACGAGCTCGTCTTCAAGGCGATGATGTATGTGTCCTCTAAACCAACTAGCATTACATTCTCAAGCTCGTGCTTTATAGCATCACCATCGATCACAGCATCCCTGATAAGAGAAACCCCTTCTCAAAGATCATGAAAGATAGCGATCTGCAAATACACTGTCGACATCGTCGCGTACCTCGAGGATTTCATACAAGGGATTCTAATCAACTTCAAGATCATTGTTTATCGAGAGAGGTCCACTGCACTGGTGCCCAACGAGAACATCCAACCGATTACACACTTTTGTAATGAGTTGCATTATTTTGATCACCAGCTACATGCAGTTAGGATTGGGCATTGGGCTGGGCCGGCCCGACCCGGCCCAAAACCCGACCCATATAACCTGACCCAAACTCGAACTCGAAATTTAATGGGCGGGCCCTGGGCCCTAAAATGAGCCCATATTGATTATCGGGCCGGGTTTGGGCCTGAGAAGGCCCAAACCCGTTAGCCCGATAGCCCGACCCATTCTAAAGCAAGTATATTCATATCTAGTACGGTATAATTATATCAATTATATTCATGTTCATTCCAAATATCATGTTCTAACTTTAATATCCTTATTCGAGTGTAGAATAAATGCTTAGACACATTAATAATCATATCCATTAGTGGATTGAGGATATTATTACATTAATATACAAGATTATTACATTAATATGCAAGAATGGAATCTGTGTCCTCAAGTGTTACATCATGTACAACTGCAAGTAACCAATCTGTATTGCGTCATAGTGCCCGCATCTACAATAGAATATGTAATGGTGAATTGAATGGTGGTTTAAGTCGCCATATTTTTACCACATTTGTATTTCCAACATGCAACTAATGTTAAAATCACAAATTAGTTAGCAAGCTTTATAGTTTTAAACATGCACACATGCATAAGAAACAACCACACAAATGTAAGAAGAATGGAAGACATGATATTGGTATACACAGATGTTAAATTGGGTCGGCCCGAACCAAACCCGACCCATTTTGTTTGGGCCGGGTTTGACCTTGGGCCTAATTTTTTAAAATAAAATGGGCCTAGGCCCGACCCGTTAGCCCATATTCTAAAATGGGCTTCGGCCGGGCCAAGGCAAACCCGGCCCGAGCCCAGCCCATGCCCAACCCTACATGCAGTTGCTTTCGAGCATAGGAAATGCTATTTATATTGTCGTGCTCTTTCTTAGATCGCTTTCGTGTTGATCAGTCGTCGACTTGAACAATTTCATACGTTCAACATTGACTTAATGTGAATGAGATTATTTCTTTAATGTCATATATCGCAAAAAGAATATTAACTACGAATTCCTATGAAGTAAAACGATGATGGAGGTAATTAGTGGATGCATTTTTCTTGATGTGCATGTTTTGAGGAAGAAGTTTTAGTTAAAAAAAGGTCACAGTGCGTAGGATATTAAAAGAAGATCATGACAGACAAAATGATGATATTTTTGAAATTATCTTTTCAATCTATATCATAACGTTAAAATATTATTTTTAAATCTAATAATACAAATGAACTTACTCAATGATCTAAAGTTTTTAAAAATATCGTTTAATTACATTCCATTATTCTTATCCTCATCAACAACAATAATAATAATTATCAAAATCATCAACTACATATATTACATCATAATGTTAATTTACACAAGGGAAAATATTTTTTTTGATAAATGTTATAAAATTCAAATCTCTATACTAAAATACTACGATTTTTCAAAGATTTTATCAATTCAAAAGATTTTCTAGCCTATAATTTTCTGAAGGTCGTGTAAAATTGAAGATTGGAAGGCATGGTTGGCCTATTTCTACAATTTATTCGTAAAAGTATATTTGTGTAACTAAAGATTATATAGATATATTAGTAGAGTTACGTAATTAATTGATCAATTTGTAATATTATTTGTATTTTATTATTATTGATATAATATCTAATTAATCTTAAAAATAGATTATTATAAAGGAGTATATATTTATAAGAGCATATATTTTTAACAACAACAAAGTCTTTTCTCACAATTAAGTAGGGTCGGTCACATGGATTCTTTGCCTCCATTCAGATCTATCTTGGGTCAATCCCGAGCTTATATCCAAAAAATTTAGATCCCTTCGTATAGTCTTTTTCCAACAACTCTTGGACCGTCCTCGCCCTCTCTTCATCGACTTAACATCCCAACACTCCCATCTCCAAACTGGTGCATCAGCAATATATATTTTTGAATACAAAAATAATTCAAACGATTGATTTGATATGTCAAATCATAAAAGATACTATAGACACATAAACTCAACAATATAACTCTATTTATGTATCATCAAATATCTTACATGGAAGATGTAATTGATTATTAATTAAAATGTATTCTCCAGTTGTGAGTTTAGATATAATGTGGTGAAAATAATGATGTGTTCAAAATGCATAAAATTGGAAGATTTTTTAGGAAAAATGCATCGAATTTTATGTGATTTGAGCATAATTGAGAAAAAGGTAATATCGCAGTTCAATTTTATTTTTATCTAAAATCAACAAAATTCTATGCATTTGATGAGCCGAAAATCACGCGGTCGAGATAGGATAAAAATAATATGCAAAAATGTCGTCGTTCTCAATCGGACGATTCGGTCAACGAGAAAATTATTTGAAACCACTTAAGAGAAGATGAATCAAGAAAACAAGAAATGTAAGCGGTCTTTCGCTATTCTTTTTACCTGGTATAGCGACCAGGGTCGAACACAAGGAGCACGATTTAAAAACTAAGTAATCAATTTTCAGAAATGCTAATTTTTAGTGGTTTTAGAATTTTTTTTTAATTTTTTTTAAAAGAAGAATAATCACGAAATGCACAAAAGAGTACAAAAACACACACAACACTCTTTTTCGTATTTTACAATTTTTTTGAACTTTTATCAATGAAAAATGCACAAAGATTGGAAAGAAATTAAAACAAGTCAAAATAAACCTACAGGAATTTTTGTGGAATTTTTAAACACTTTTGCGAATTTTTATGAATTATCAAAATGTAGGCAAACAAAAAGACACAAAAGACATTGTTTTGATTTTTTTAAATATATCAAATAAAGTCAAAATGCGATGAAAAATTTATACAATGAAATACACTACAGTAGGAACTTACACAAATTTTCTCAAGATTTTTGGAAGCATAAAACATTTATTCCATGAGAAAGATCAAGCAAATTCAAGTCTGGAAAAGCAGGACTAATTTGAAGTTATTCAATGTTTGAGCATCTTATTATAACAAAGAAATAAATAGAGGTCAGAACTTGCAGTTTACCCAATGGACATGTGCATAGCACATGATCTTCTAGAGGCAAGGGGTATTCTGTGATTCGGGAAACCTCCAGGAGCATTGACGTAAATTTTCCAATTTTATAATCCAACCTAGGGCATCCTTCGTTTCCTTCTTTCTCAAGACAGCAAGGGAAATCAGGGGACCGCCGCCGCCGCACACCAAGGAGAGAAGGGCTCGCGGCGGGCTCGCGCAGCGGAAGCGCCGCTGGGTGGTGGCGCGGCCAACCGCCGCGGAGGAGGCGCGGTCTGGGGCGGATCTGGAGGAGGCCGCGTGTGGCGCGGTCACACGTGGGCGGCCGCTGTGCTGGCGGCTGGGCGGATTCGAGGAGGAGGCCGCGCGTGGCGCGGCGCCCGGTGGGTCGGCGGAGGGAGGATCCACGGGGCGGCGCTGAAGGGGCGCGAGGGCCGCACCGCCGCCTGCTGGAGCGGGAGGTGGCGCCCGCGGTGGTGCGGGGCGCTGGAAGGACCCGCGGCCTGGGAGGTGGCTGGAGAACGGCGCCTCCAGGGGCGGAGCCGACGCGGAGGAGCGTCCATGCGCGGGTGCGAAGGGCGTGTGGCCTGAGGGCCTGGCGGAGGTGGCGGGGGCGATGACCCACCGTCTGCTTATGACTTTTTTTTATTTTGTTTTTTTTATTTTTATTTTTTTACTTTTAACCTGCAGGAAAATGGTTAGAGATAAAAAGAAATGTTTTTTTTGTTTATGTAAACAGGAGATGTAATCAGAAATATAAAAAGGAGTTTTTTTATGTTTTTTTATATTTTTATTCTTTTCCTGCAAAACAAGATGTTAGAGATAAAGATTTTTATTTATTTATATTTTTTTTAAATTATTTATGCACAAAATTAGGAGAGATGAATGGGGACGGATCTTGGCGAGATATGGGGGATAGATCCAAAGACTCCGACCACCGTGCGTGGTCGGAGGTGTGTGGTTGCGTGGGGTAGAAAAAGAAATGTCGAGATCACGAGATGAAATGAAAAATCGATTTCGGGCGCGAAAATAGGTTGTGAAAATTTTTGGAATTTTTAAAGATCTAAGAACTAATCAACTAGGAGCAAAATTTAGAACTACGATTACCTACGAAAAAGAACAGGAAATAAAGTCGGGATCTCACCTTGAGATTGGAAATGCTATTGTGGCCTCGACGACGACCGAACGCTGTCACCGGACGGCTCGGAGGCTAAGCACCTTTCTTCGACGAGTAGCTTCTCGGAGGTCGGGCTCCTCTCTCCAAAGGTCGATCAAGTGTGAATGAGGGAGGAGGAGCCCATTAAAAAGAGAAGAAAATCAAAAATGGAAGATATTCACAAATGAGGAAAGTGTTTATTTGTTAATTAAATAAAATAATTGAATAAATAAAATAAATAATTAATTAAAAACGAATTTCGTAATTAATTAAAATAAATAAATTAAATAATTCCCAAAAATCAATTAACCACCTTAATGGTGGCTATTTAAGGCACAAAATCAAATCTTTACATAAAAGGTAAGTTATCAAATCAAATGAATTCAAATAAATCAATAAAATTAAATAATTACATATGATTTTCGTAATTAAATAAATTAAATTAATTAATGTGAGACAATTAATTTTTTGGTAATTTTTATTTAGGGAAATTAATTGTATACATATATTATACACATATAATACAATATACATAGGTACATATAAGGAAATATTTTTATAAAAGATTTTTTTAATTTTTTTTTAATTTTTTTATTTTTAATGAAAGTAGTATTTACAAATATATACATTATAAAAATAAATATGAATAAAATATATACAACAAGTATATGGGAAAACTGTACAAAACACCCCAGAAAATTGAATTTTTAACCGTAACTCCAAAAAGTACGAAACCACAGCCATTTGAAAGATAATTTAATTTATAGTATGATGGAAGTGAGTTTTGGTTCAATTTGAGCTTGTATGGAGCCGGAATTGATATTTCAATTATCACTTTGTGGCTTTTTCTGGGTGTAATTATTTGCAATATATACAATATTGTATTTTACAAATATTTTTATTATTTACAACACATTTTTATTTACAACTTTTATTTACAAAAATAATTAGTTTGAGGTCACATTATGTACAGATAAAATAATGTAAGTTTTGTATAAATATACATGAAAAATATTTACAAGATATTTTTGATTTTTCTGACAAACGACCCTATCTCCCCCTACTTTATTCCTGGTCGATCAGGTCAAGTCTTGATCTTCTCTCGGGGTTTGGGCCAGTCTGTATTTATTGCATAACTACATCCTTTATTTTTCTTTTCTTTTTCTTTTCTTCTTTATTCTTTTATTTATGTACAAAAAGTGTTAAAAATGCAATTTTAACAAATGCATGCAAAATGGTAAATTTATGAAATTAATGGGTATTTACAGGTGTTTGACTAAGAAATTGAAGCTAAAATAAAAGAATAAAGGCGATGAATCGTGGATTCATCATTCCCCTATACTTTACCTTTGCTAGTCCCTTAGCAAACACTTATTTGATAAATAAGTGAAAACAAAAATAAAGAAAAGAAAAAGGAAAGAAGTTAGAATAATGTTGACTTTTAAACTTATCTTCATAAAAATGTAGTCTGGAGCTCTGTCAGACCTTTGGATTATTTGTGTGCCGGAACCTTAATAGGATATGGATTTAAAACCTAACAGCCTTTAAGTTCCACCAATCTATGGACAAGACTCCTCAATAAACCAGATCAGAACAAGTCTACATACACAAACTCTAATGACCATGAATCTTTCCATGCAGTGTAAGTGATATGTAGCTCCCCACCTCAGAAGTAACAAAGAAACACCCTCCCCCAATCTGGTAACTCTAATGCCTCGGTCTAGCAACTCTTTCCTCGAGAAGCGGGGTATTCCCTTCTAAGTTCAAGTGCAACCGGCTCAAGAAGAGGGGGAAGAAGTATAGACTTTTGGAAGCTCAGCCAGTGTAGCTAAGTCTCCCGCTGCAAGCTTCATGAGATGTAACATGGATGCCATAAGCTTTTGCTTTATTTCACTATATACACTCAGGTGGGGTTATTAAATTTTCAATCCGACCCACCACTTTTTTGGAGTTCTTTTTGCATTTTTGCATTTTTTTCTTTTTTTTTTCTTTTTTTCTTTTTTTTTTCAAATGCCTCTGTACAACATATCTACATGGTGCAGCATATATACAAGAAATTTTCCTCTTGAGCCAGTAGACTATCCCTCTTTTGAAGCTTTATTGCAACCCACGGCTTCGGTCTTTAGCCTTCATCACCACTAGACCAAGTTGAGACGCACTTCCTTCACTAGAAGAAGAAGAGAGGTTCCGCCTAGAAGTACTACCCTCATATGCTACCCCAAGCCAAAGGAAACTGCCTCCTCACCACCTCATCCGTGGAGAGCCATGTGTAAAGTGCTGGTGCAAGTCAAGCCATTGTCTCTAAGAGTCATGCGTGTGTTGTTAAGTGTTCTACTTAGGCTCATCAAGATGACATATGCTCATAGTCGTGTGGACCCAAAGAATTAAGTCACTAGGACCTGAAAAGTCTTAACTCCACATTTTATAAGGTTCCTCTGAAATTAAGTGGATTAAGATCCAACTAAGCTCCATTCTTCAAATTTATTCCAGACTTAGTTTAATCGTCAAGACTATCCTGAAAAATGCACATGCCGATGCAAGAAAATATGTACAATATATAGAGAAAACAAAAATCTTTTTGTGAAACAATTTTCAAATTTTTGAAATTTTTATGGATTTTTGAAAAAAAAATGCACATGCAAAAGTTTTTTTTTCAATGTAAATAGTTAGAAAAATATATAAATATATACAAAGTTTTTTTTAAAGAAAAAGATACATATTTTACACAAGAGTGAGTTGATTATTTTACAAGCATGAAATGCAAGAATTTACAAATTGAGTAATTTATACAAGTATATACAGAGTTGATTTTTTTAATTCATTTTTTACAAGTTTTTTTTATTATTTTTTTGTGATGCATATATTCCTCAAATTTATTTGAAAATAATTTTACAAATAATTTTCAAAACTATAGTCCAAAATAATTTTGCACACAATTTTACAAACATTTACACACATTTGAAAACTATTTGGCAAACATTTTTCAAATAGTATATATAGATTTTCAATATAATTTTTCAACCATTTTTCCAAACATTTGCAAATAGTTTTAACAAAATCATTTTATTTCACATAAAGAAAAAAAATTTTTACAATCCACAATATTTTTACAAAGGTTGAAAATATTTTTCACACATTTTTCAAATGGTTTTCAAAAGATTTTTCAAATAGATTTTCAAACTACTTTCAAAATATTTTTCAAAATATTTTAACCTGACTTATTAGTCAGTATATACAAAAAAAATTTGAGGAAATTTATGCATCTCTTTTTTTTAATATTTACACAGTATTTTAGCCATATTAAAAATATGAAAGTACGAGTTATGGCTAAAGTATATATACAATATATACGACACCCCCTATACTTAGCTCGAACTATGTCCTCATAGTGATCAAAGAGCTGGAAATAAAGACATAACTCGTGCTTCGTATAGAAAAGTGAGAAGAATAGTATACTACAACGACGAATAAAAGAATAAAATCAATAGAAGTCGGTGATCCCCCTATACTTAGGATCAAGTAATCCTAAGTATAGCAGACTGTACACAAGGGGAAAACCGAGGGGTAGAATGTACTGGGTTTACCCCCCTATACTTAGGGTAAAATATCCCTAAGTATAGGCAGCAAAAGAGAGGTAAAAAGAATCAAAAGAATAATCACAAGTCGGACACCCCCTATACTTAGGGTAAAGTACACCCTAAGTATAACATAATCATAAGATAGAAATGGGGTGTGAGACAAAAAGAATGTATGATATGGACAGATGGTCTATACAGATGTGAGTTGATCAATGTTGAGGTGCCTCTCAACAAGCGCTAGAGTTTACGCCCCTAGCTGGGCGCAAATGTTAGGATAACGCCGTGTCAAGGTTCAGGACGGCATCTGTCAGACGAATACCGTACTGTCGTCGCAGTCTCGGCGGGAGAATAACGACGAGTTCAACAGAGTAAATGATAACACCCAGATAATCAGTCAGGCGGGTGTTTGCTACCGAATCAAGATATGAGCAGATGAAGTCGGGCTCCGGTAGCACAAAAGAAATTGTCGGCTCAAGGTCTATATGGAGTGACAGGGCAGAACCGAAGAAGTCGAACGTTGAGAACGAAGGATCTGTCAGGGAATCCTCTACGTCAATCACAGTCTCGAATAGATATGGAAGATCAAGATCAAGAGACTCACTAGAAAGGCTGATATCCGATGCATATAATGTAGACAAATCAGTGAAATCATCGAATACCTCAAAGATCGGGTCATCCTCGCGAGGGTCGTCGAGGAGAGAATCATCAAATTCATTATCAGAAATATCAAAATACTCGGTCTCGTGATCCGACAGATCGGATGCACTCCCAGAAAGTGAAACCGAGTTTATATGGTCCATGGCATCCTCCCGCAGATAACCCTCAGGGAGTAATGCCGAATCATCAGGGAAGTTGGGATCAATGCTGTCAAATGTCATGTCCTCTAAAAATGTATCGACCTCATCAACAGGGAGGACACATGGCTCAAGTACGGGACTATCAAGTTCTGTAAAATCCAAAATCGGTCCCTCATCAAACTCTCTATGCTGAGATGAATCCAAATGTATCTCCGAATCTGAGCAGATCTCCTGAAGACAAGACACTGTATTAACTATGTATGGATACTGGAGAGAATCAGAGGATGGCTGAGATGTGGGTTCCTCCTCTATCTCTTGGGATCCTAGCAGATCTAGAATCGATGAATCTTCTACGTGATAGAGCGGGACTGGCTCAAAATCTGATAGTAAATCCAATTGGTCATCAACCAATGTCCGGCTCTGGGAACTCACAACAGTAGGCAACACATCCATCAAATGAGAAGTAGTAGCATCCATATCCTCTGATTTGTGTGTGCTATCAAGATCAGCATGGTGTGTCACACACTCAACAGTTGTCATCTCTCCGTCATGTGTTGTCCCAAATAAATCATCTGGTGTATATGCAAGATCAGAAAGTGTATCCAAGATGGTCTCAACAAAATCCAAGTCGGGACAATGGTGTGAACCACTACACGAGGTAATGACATATGATATTTGCTCTGCGTCCTCCCCCTCGTGGCGATATGGATAAGGTCAGTCATCGAAAATCCATGATCTGGAAATCGCCTCAAAAGTTCTCGTAACCTCAACCATGAATCTCTCAACGGCTTTTGGGGGTTAACAGAAAATTCACGAATACATGACCGCATCATCTCTGCTCTACACTGGGGGTAAAATTTCTTCAAAAATAATGATCGTAAATCTCCCCATGTAGCAATCTTCCTTCCCAATCGTCTATGCCAACTCTTGGCTCTACTCTGAAGTGTAAATGGGAAGGTAATCAGCATCATGTCCTCAGAAGTGATATCCAAATATGATCGTGATACACAAAAATCCTCAAATTCATCAATATGCAAATAAGGTTCCTCGTGCATTTCCCCAAAAAACTTAGGCAGTAGATCAATTAACTCTAAATCCAGAACAAAGGGTCTCAAGGTAGAAGCGGACTGGACTTCATGATCTGTGTACTCATCCAATGTCCTAGGATACAAGTCATCTAAAGCTCGCAACTGCCCCATTCGATTGCCTATGGGATGCACTCTCATCTCAGTAATGTGAACACCCATGTTTCGTGTTTGGTCAATCTGGTCTCTGTGGGTGTCACTCACAGCACGTCCCAAATGGGAGGGTGGGTAGGGAGAAGATGAGAAGTCGGATGGGGTTCCGACCTCTCGAGAGAATGAACGTGAGTGATGGGCGTGAAATGAAGAAGCCGCAAAATTCGGCTGGATTGGAAAGTGGCCCATCGTGATGAGAGGAAACTGAAGGGGGGGATGGAGGGATAGAAGGGAGTGAAAGAAAGAAAAGGCAGGAACGAAGAGAGAGATAGAAGGGAGGGAGGGTGGGTTAGAGACAGAAGGTGACTGCTAATGATAAAGGAAGATGATTGTAACCGACTCACACCAAAGACATACAAAACACAAAGCAAACCCCCAGTTCACCAACTCAACACAAAGTGAAGACCGTGAGATTCGGTCCTTTATCTTTTCAATTTTAGAGTTAAGGTGATCAACGAAAGTTGTACAAACACTTAGAAGGCTTGAATAGGATTTGGCATTACTCCTTAGTGTGTACGCGAGCGAGTAAAAGCGCAAACAATGAGGGAATTGCTCTCCCAATACAATGAAGTGAATCAATTACGTTTGATTTTAGAGTCAAGTTCAATTAGCAGTCCCAATTTTTTTAATTTTTGATTTTGTGATTTTTTTGAATATTTTCAAGAGTAAACGCCTAACGAGCTTTCCGATTTCCTCTTTGATTAATTTGAGTCCAAAAACAGGGGGAGGGATCGAGAAAGCCAATGCACGATCAAACACAATGATGCATGCAGAGATAAAAAATGCGTACCTTACTCCAGCACTCTACATGCAATATGATCCGCGCATTAAATTAAAGACAGAATATAAACTAACTATATGATGCACGAAGAAATCGGCCTTAGACAAGCAACTTCTATTGATCGTGAAGAACAATAGTTAGCTAACCGAATCGAGTCCGGAGTCCGATCTTGAGAGTCACTCGGTGCCCGCCACAACGGGTCCTGCCAGCGCTGTATGTGACTCCTCACGGCACGTGGTCTCAAATCCAATTAAACTAACTTTTTCAGTGAATTTTAGTAAGGTCCAATTACGTTCTATAGGAACAGATATTCTATTAGGTGTTGGGCCTTAGGAATTTTACGTCACAATCAACAAAAATCCTACGTCTAGGGGCCAAATCTACGCGAATCAAGATAGCAAGTTATGGCGTGAAATCAAAAACACGGAAAACAACAGTGAGGTCCCCCAAGTGCACCGGCACTTGGCGAAACAGACCCCGAGAAAATGTTCAAGTCCACAAGTTTAGAGTCCTAAATTATTACAAGAATAATTGTTCTCTCAAATAAATAAAAAATCTTCTTCTCCTCCCTGCTCTTCTTCTTGTGCGGGTCCTCCAAATAGTAAACTTTAAGTCATCCAAGCAGTACCTCGCACAAAAATCAAAGAGAGAAGGTCAGAAAGCAATTATGATATAGAGAGAAAAGATAGAAAAATGACTACAAAGCCGTGCTCCCCGGCAACGGCGCCATTCTGATGAGCCGAAAATCACGCGGTCGAGATAGGATAAAAATAATATGCAAAAATGTCGTCGTTCTCAACCGCACGATTCGGTCAACGAGAAAATTATTTGAAACCACTTAAGAGAAGATGAATCAAGAAAACAAGAAATGTAAGCGGTCTTTCGATATTCTTTTTACCTGGTATAGCGACCAGGGTCGAACACAAGGAGCACGATTTAAAAACTAAGTAATCAATTTTCAGAAATGCTAATTTTTAGTGGTTTTAGAAGTTTTTTTTTATTTTTTTTAAAAGACGAATAATCACGAAATGCACAAAAGAGTACAAAAACACACACAACACTCTTTTTCGTATTTTACAATTTTTTTTGAACTTTTATCAATGAAAAATGCACAAAGATTGGAAAGAAATTAAAACAAGTCAAAATAAACCTACAGGAATTTTTGTGGAATTTTTAAACACTTTGCGAATTTTTATGAATTATCAAAATGTAGGCAAACAAAAAGACACAAAAGACATTGTTTTGATTTTTTTAAATATATCAAATAAAGTCAAAATGCGATGAAAAATTTATACAATGAAATACACTACAGTAGGAACTTACACAAATTTTCTCAAGATTTTTGGAAGCATAAAACATTTATTCCATGAGAAAGATCAAGCAAATTCAAGTCTGGAAAAGCAGGACTAATTTGAAGTTATTCAATGTTTGAGCATCTTATTATAACAAAGAAATAAATAGAGGTCAGAACTTGCAGTTTACCCAATGGACATGTGCATAGCACATGATCTTCTAGAGGCAAGGGGTATTCTGTGATTCGGGAAACCTCCAGGAGCATTGACGTAAATTTTCCAATTTTATAATCCAACCTAGGGCATCCTTCGTTTCCTTCTTTCTCAAGACAGCAAGGGAAATTAGGGGGCCGCCGCCGCCGCCGCACACCAAGGAGAGAAGGTCTCGCGGCGGGCTCGCGCAGCGGAAGCGCCGCTGGGTGGTGGCGCGGCCAACCGCCGCGGAGGAGGCGCGGTCTGGGGCGGATCTGGAGGAGGCCGCGCGTGGCGCAGTCACACGTGGGCGGCCGCTGTGCTGGCGGCTGGGCGGATTCGAGGAGGAGGCCGCGCGTGGCGCGGCGCCGCCCGCGGAGGGCGGTGGGTCGGCGGAGGGAGGATCCACGGGGCGGCGCTGAAGGGGCGCGAGGGCCGCACCGCCGCCTGCTGGAGCGGGAGGTGGCGCACGCGGTGGTGCGGGGCGCTGGAAGGACCCGCGGCCTGGGAGGTGGCTGGAGAACGGCGCCTCCAGGGGGCGGAGCCGACGCGGAGGAGCGTCCACGCGCGGGTGCGAAGGGCGTGTGGCCTGAGGGCCTGGCGGAGGTGGCGGGGGCGATGACCCACCGTCTGCTTATGACTTTTTTTTATTTTGTTTTTTTTTTTTATTTTTTATTTTTACTTTTAACCTGCAGGAAAATGGTTAGAGATAAAAAGAAATGTTTTTTTTGTTTATGTAAACAGGAGATGTAATCAGAAATATAAAAAGGAGTTTTTTTATGTTTTTTTTTATATTTTTATTCTTTTCCTGCAAAACAAGATGTTAGAGATATAGATTTTTATTTATTTATATTTTTTTAAATTATTTATGCACAAAATTAGGAGAGATGAATGGGGACGGATCTTGGCGAGATATGGGGGATAGATCCAAAGACTCCGACCACCGTGCGTGGTCGGAGGTGTGTGGTTGCGTGGGGTAGAAAAAGAAATGTCGAGATCACGAGATGAAATGAAAAATCGATTTCGGGCGCGAAAATAGGTTGTGAAAATTTTTGGGATTTTTAAAGATCTAAGAACTAATCAACTAGGAGCAAAATTTAGAACTACGATTACCTACGAAAAAGAACAGGAAATAAAGTCGGGATCTCACCTTGAGATTGGAAATGCTATTGTGGCCTCGACGACGACCGAACGCTGTCACCGGACAGCTCGGAGGCTAAGCACCTTTCTTCGACGAGTAGCTTCTCGGAGGTCGGGCTCCTCTCTCCAAAGGTCGATCAAGTGTGAATGAGGGAGGAGGAGCCCATTAAAAAGAGAAGAAAATCAAAAATGGAAGATATTCACAAATGAAGAAAGTGTTTATTTGTTAATTAAATAAAATAATTGAATAAATAAAATAAATAATTAATTAAAAACGAATTTCGTAATTAATTAAAATAAATAAATTAAATAATTCCCAAAAATCAATTAACCACCTTAATGGTGGCTATTTAAGGCACAAAATCAAATCTTTACATAAAAGGTAAGTTATCAAATCAAATGAATTCAAATAAATCAATAAATTAAATAATTACATATGATTTTCGTAATTAAATAAATTAAATTAATTAATGTGAGACAATTAATTTTTTTGGTAATTTTTATTTAGGGAAATTAATTGTATACATATATTATACACATATAATACAATATACATAGGTACATATAAGGAAATATTTTTATAAAAGATTTTTTAAATTTTTATTTTTTTTTAATTTTTTTATTTTTAATGAAAGTAGTATTGACAAATATATACATTATAAAAATAAATATGAATAAAATATATACAACAAGTATATGGGAAAACGGTACAAAACACCCCAGAAAATTGAATTTTTAACCGTAACTCCAAAAAGTACGAAACCACAGCCATTTGAAAGATAATTTAATTTATAGTATGATGGAAGTGAGTTTGGTTCAATTTGAGCTTGTATGGAGCCGGAATTGATGTTTCAATTATCACTTTGTGGCTTTTTCTGGGTGTAATTATTTGCAATATATACAATATTTTATTTTACAAATATTTTTATTATTTACAACACATTTTTATTTACAACTTTTATTTACAAAAATAATTAGTTTGAGGTCACATTATGTACAGATAAAATAATGTAAGTTTTGTATAAATATACATGAAAAATATTTACAAGATATTTTTGATTTTTCTGACAAACGACCCTATCTCCCCCTACTTTATTCCTGGTCGATCAGGTCAAGTCTTGACCTTCTCTCGGGGTTTGGGCCAGTCTGTATTTATTGCATAACTACATCCTTTATTTTTCTTTTCTTTTTCTTTTCTTCTTTATTCTTTTATTTATGTACAAAAAGTGTTAAAAATGCAATTTTAACAAATGCATGCAAAATGGTAAATTTATGAAATTAATGGGTATTTACAGGTGTTTGACTAAGAAATTGAAGCTAAAATAAAAGAATAAAGGCGATGAATCGTGGATTCATCAGCATTCTTTAACAATAAGTGATATAATTGTTATGAAAAAATATGTTATATCTATGCAATGTATAATTCATCCAATACACGTATATCTATGATAATTTGTAAATTATTTCTAATATTATCTTTATTTTCTCTATATACTTTTAGACTTGTGCTCAATTTTTGTAGCCATTAGTCTCTATATCCACATCCATATCCATGTTTAAAAATAGATTAACATATGCTAACACCTACAAACGTATAAGTATCCACCCATTTGCACCTTTAGATCATAAAGTTGAAGTAGAAGTTGTTGCAGAAGGAGATCAATAGATATGAAAAAGAAGAAGTCATTGGAGAAGAAATCGGGTATTGGGTCTACGAATCTATTCATGGAAAGGTTTAGGAGCCAAAGAACTTGGTGTGAAGGCATACACATTCCCATAATATCCTTATCAACACATTTCTATTGAGGGAGATTGTAGTCATGGACATCAATCTAAGTGCTTGTGATGGAATCCAACCGTAAGATTGTTGTGGCTCAATTATATTTTATATATATTAGTCAGATTGTATGATGAAATGGGGATATCTCTTTCCAACTGAACGTGGAAGAAATCAAAGAATGTCAGGTTTTTCAATCTCCCTATGAATGGATGCACAAACCCAAATGATGGATTTCTGATTGAGATTGAGATAATTGAGCTCCGTAAGCTTCTCGAGCTGAGTGGATTGAACCCACAAATTGATTATTTGCCAGATTGATCCGAACAATGTTACAAGTTTGCATGTCCATGTATGACGTCTCCACTGACTTCGAGGTCATCAACAACTCCATGTAGGTATGTAATAAAATGACCCTAACAAGATATTCGCGCATTGCATACCGACATCGGTGAGTCCCTACACATGGAGGACGGTCTCTGAGGGATTAACTGACAATGCTCACGTTTTCTTCTCTATTTCAATTTCGATTTTTTCTGTCCCTGGATAAGGTCCGAGCAATGGAATAGAATGCACAATTAATAATGCCATTTTTAAAAGTTTTTTTCCCGTGCAATGCACGGGCTCTTACTAGTTATCTTACAAAAATCGGCATTGTCCGTCCCTTATTACACTATACCCCTGTAATAAATAAACGGAAGGGCAATGTGAGTATGAATGCAAAAACTCATAAAGGCAGAAATATAAAAATCCCTAGAACTAATTAATTGTATGCTATTATCAAACAAGTTTTTGAAAATAAACTCCATTTAGTTATTCCTTATCCCAATAGAAAATCGTGTGTACAAGGCGTTGCATTATCAGATGAATTAACAAAGCCAAGTTCATCCTTGCATAGTGCAAAGTGCAAACTACTAAACATGGTACTTATCAATTAAAACGATATTTTGTGATAACTCTTATAATCTCTTTAGTTACACCATGTAACCTTGTTAACTCATCACCACAATTTTAGACATGGATATATGTGTTAAATAGAGTAAGATTATCAGGATGGCACCGTAATTACGAAGATAATAAGGGATATGTTACAATCTTTATCATTACAACTTAATTATTAAGATATTCAGTTCAAGGATTTTTACACCCATAATTTTCAGTAGGGATTTTTACCCGGCAGATCCTGTAATCTTTTGCAATTACCGCTACGACCTCTGAAACATCATAATTCCTCCCTCGACCCTGTAAACTTGTAACCTTTGCCCGGCAGACCCTATGGTTAACCCTCATCCATTGAGCCGTTAAAATTAACCAGATTCTGTTATATTCTTCTACATTATACCCATTTTATCTATCGAATTTACTATACGTGCCACTCCCTACCTCTGCTTAGCCTCCCCTGCTGGAAGCAAACACCCCTCCCCTCATGCCCGCCTGCCGCCGGCCAGCCACCGACTCCCTGACTCGGAGATGCCCCCCACCCCAGCTCGCCGTCCCCCGCACACCCCCGCGAGCTCCCCCGGCCCTGCGGAACCCACCCCGTGCCCGCGAGCTCCTCACTGCCCATGCGGCTGCAGAACTCCCCCCGGCGAGCTCCCCTCCGCCCTCCTCGGCACCCGCGAGCTCCTCCCTGCACCCCCCCCCCCCCCCCCCCCCCCCGTGCCCGCGAAACCCAATCCCCCCCGCACCCCCTGGCCCCTGCGGAACCCCCCTCCGCCCGCGAGCTCCTCCCCGCGAGCTCCCCCCTGCCCTCCTCGGCACCCGCGAGCTCCCCCATGCCCCTGAGCTCCCCCTTCCCCTGCGGAACCTCCCTCCGCCCGCGAGCTCCCCTCCGCCCTCCTCGGCACCTGCGAGCTCCCCCCTGCCCCTGAGCTCCCCCTTCCCCTGCGGAACCCAATCCCCCCGCACCCCCGGCCCCTGCGGAACCCCCCTCCGCCCGCGAGCTCCTCCCCGCCCCTCCACCTCCTCGGCATCTCCCCATCGTCCCCAGCCCTCCACCTCCCAATCGGAACACCCCCCGCGCCCCTTCCCCCTCCCCCCTTCCGCCCGCGAGCTCCCCTTGCATCCCCCACCCAACCCAGCATCCCCCCGCCCCTCTCCCGCCACCCGTGGCTTTGCAGCCCCTTGTCGAAGACCCACCCAACCCAGCACCCTCCCTCCCCTACGAAGCTCCAGGTGGAACGCCGGTCCCCGCGGCTCCGGCTATCAGGTTGAGACTCGTGGGAGGGGAAGCTGTAGAAGAAGGGATGGATTTTTTTTTCTTCTCTTACTTAATTCTAACCGTCTGATCGCGGGTTGGTTAGATTAACTCGTTTTTAACTCAAGGAAGTTAACTCTAGATGTGTCAATTAAAACGGAGCAAGTTTACAGGGTCGAGGGAGGAATTAGGAGTTTCAGAGGTCGTAGCGGTAATTGCAAAAGATTACAGGGGTCTGCCGGGTGGTAAAAATCACCCTTTTCAGTATCTGCAAATACAATCATAACCCCGCATATCGTGAATTACACGAGAACCTCGATGCTTAACTCTTACATGACATAACCGTGTGTTATGTTCCGTTTGAGATGCGTGTTATATTTGACGGTTCCCGTTAAAAGAAGACAAAGTTATCCTTGATGGTCATTCTTTTTGCAAGTCATGCCATCGCATTCTTCTCTATCATCTAGGAGTTACCCCCTAAGGCCCATCTTCAGCTGCAGGCGTGACCCCACCCGCACACTACATGCACTGCACCACGCACCACCTACATCTCCAACAGCCTCGTGCGCATGCACCACGCCTTGCCTTCAGTTACGGCGCCTCGCCATCACCTGTCATCGCCTTCCACAATACTTCTCTTCCCCTTCATGCTATTCTCTTCTCTCTAGTAATACTTCCTCTCTCCTCAATCCACCTTCAACCTTGCTCCAAATCGCAAAACATTGCACTTTCACGCATAAATCAACCATTACGAATGTAATGATGATTTTTATTGATTTTTTTGACAAATTTGCTTGATCAAATTAATTGAAAATTGACGCCAGCAAAACAAATAAAGTTCCCCTGTTCACAGGGAACTTCCCCTGTTCGTCCACACTCTCTCTCTCTCTCTCCCATCTCTCCATCCTCTCTCCTTTCCTCACCCATTTTCCTGCGCGCCGTCGACCCCCCTTCCTCCCTTCGTCCCTCTACTGCATTGCCTCTCTGTCTGCAAGCCGCCTGGAAGCAACCATGTTTGAAGCAACCCCTATGTCGCTATATGTTCGCTCAACCCCTCCTCTGTCGCTGTCTGTTACACTCGACCCAGGCCCTCAAAGCCCCCCCTCCCCCCGCTGCCTGCACTCAACCCCCCCCCCCCCCCCCCCCCCTGCCTGCACTCGAAACGTCCCACCTTCGCTGCCTAAACTCGAGCTCCCCTCGTGGAAGTCCCCCTCTCCCTCCACCAATAACTCGCCGCCTGCCGAGCCTCCGCCCCTCCCTGCAGCCCACCACCGCCGCCTCCAGCCTGGAAGCGCACCCCACCCCCCACTTCCGCACGCCTGCAAGCCCCTGCCTGGAAGCGCACCCCCCTTCCGCACGCCCGCAAGTCCCTGTCTGGAAGCTCCTCCCATCGTGCAAGCCCCGCCCCTCCATGGGGCGGCCCGCCACCTCCACCGCGTGCCTAGATGACACTAGTTTTTTTATTTTTTAAAAGTGTTGGATATATCATGGGTCAATTTAACCCAATGATATGGATGGGTTAACAAAAACACTACCGGAGGATTATGGGTGTGGAAACCGAGTGATTGTTTAGGATTTGTTGTGTAATTCATGATTATAGAGGGTTAGATTGTAATTTTCATATAACTCAGGGTTATAGGTGTGAAAATCCCTTTAGTTAAAAAGGTAGAATCCTGATTAGAGCCGTCAGAAAATTCTCAGGTTCGACATTCGCTCAGATCTGGCTCGTTAAAAGTTCGACACGGATTCGATTCGAAAATAAACGAATCGAACTTGAACACGAGTTTGAGCTCGAATAAATAAACGAACCGAACCTCAAAAACATAGGTTCGCTCAGATTCGGTTCGTTAAAAGTTCGATTATACATACGTTTACATACATAAAGTATATATACATACATATTGTATATATAAGGAAAAAATACATTCTATATTAACATAAGGCTATTCGCTAATTTTCCCTAACCCATCTAGTCATCCACTCCCTAAGTTTCCTATTCCAATCTCGAAACCCCACAAAATCCTCCCTTGCGACTATGGTTTTCCTTTTTGAATAGAAACATCTGCACAATAGTTATTCTTAAACGAACCTTTAACGAGCCGAACCAGAACCTTTACAAACCTTACCCGAGCCGAACCGAACCTGATTACAGTCTTCATTTTATCGAGCCGAACCGAACTCGAGCCTAAAAGTATGCTAAACGAACCGAACCGAGCCGGGTTGGTTCGCTCAGGTTCGGCTCGTTTACACCCCTAATCCTGATACACAACCTTCAGCAGTTGGTGACAATTACGACAACGTGTGACATTAATAGGGGTACCTCTTCTCATCTATTCTCCTTTGATCGCGACCATGGTCTGGTAATTTTGGGGGCGATCACATGAAGATTGATTTGGCTTTGCTTGTACTTATTCTTTTCTCAATGAATATTTCTTATATGATCATTAGAGGTGACTGAACATCATTATATTATAGATTACCTTCTTCTCATATGTAGTGTAGTTGATTGTGCATACTTTCATCCCAACATAGAGTTTCATAATAAGGCTATGAAATTCCTTCATTATTTTGAGTTTTTTATCCTTTGTGTCTCCACCCAGATTCTACAGTTACAGTTATGCTCTATTTATTTGAAATAATTGTGCGCTTTGTATTCATACAAAATTTAGAGCACTTCCTTCTTGTTATTACACATATGCCCTTATTTTAGCGTAGTGCAAGGGCAAAAATACTGTAAATTTTGTAAGAATACGAGGACATAAATGTTATTGCAAAAAAAAGGTAAGAACACAAGTGTAATTGTGAAAACTCAAAAGGTTACCGTTCATAAAAAAATCCTATTTTTTTAAAGACAGGGACAAAACTTGCCATTTTGAGAAGGTTGCAAGTAGGATGCAAACGGTCGGATACAGATACAAATATAGGTATTACCATATCCTTATCGTTTTTTAATACGAATACGGATGCAGATACGAATATTGACGGATATTAAAACTATCTTACCATATCCTTAAAAACGGATACGGATGTAAAACGGATACTGATCGCACACAAGTAATGTTAGAAATACTCTATAGAATCGACTTAAATATATAAGAACTGGATGGAAAACACATTATATTAATTTACTAAATGTGTTTGTATTATAAAAATTATATAAATATGGTAAAAGGATGTAGAAAATTATGTTATATATGGTAAAAATAAAGGAGTTTGATGGGGCTGCCCCCAGGGGGCATCCAACATGGCTGCCCCGTCCCATTTTGGGCTATTTTTTTTTATTTTTTGAAAAATATTGTCATGTATAATTCATCCCTATGTCCCTCCTATATGCCATTCGAATTTCGTCAGAAACAGATACTCTTACGACCTCCATCCAGACAGGGTCGATTTAAAAAATCCTGCGACCGTTAAAAAAATGACGTTTGGATAGAGGCCGTAGGAGTCTTCTGTTTCTGACAAAATTCGAATGACATATATGAGGGATATAGGGATGAATATACATGGTGATATTTTTCCAAAAAAAATAAAAAAATTGCAAAAAATAAGGTGGGGGCAGCCATGTTGGCTACCCCTAGGGGGCAGCCCCATTTTTCCCAAAAATAAATCTATGACTATATTTATATAAGGGATTTTATCCTTGTGCCCCTCCGAGATGTTGCAATACAGTTATGCCCCTATCTTTTTGGTAATATCAGTTGTGCCCCTCACTTCTTGCTCCGTCATCAGTTGTGCCCTTCCGTCAGATTGACTGTCAAAAAATTAAATAACATGGTTTATTCAAACCATGATGTGGTTAAGAAGGGTATTATGGTCAGAATAAAAGTAGAGGAAAAGTTTGGGCCAGAGGAAGTGGGGCGGAGGAGGCATCCACCCAATCCCGGCACGGGCGGCGCCTCCGCCCTCGCGTCCGATTGCTTCCGCCTCTCCGGTTTTCCCCGCCGCCCCCTGAGCCTCCTCCTCCCGCGCCGCCCCCTGCTCCCCGCTACCCCTGGGTCTCCCCCTTGCCCGCGCCGCCCTCTGCTCCCCACCGCCCCTTGGGCCTCCCCCTCCACAGCCACGCACACCTTCGGCGCGGTCCGCCCCAATCTCCTCCCCCGAGCTCCGAGACCAACTGAACCCACTTGCTCATTTCCTCCCCTATTCCCCCATGTAACAACAGAACGTGTGGACATTATTCGTCCTCCGCAATCCTCCACAGGTTCCACACCTCTGCAATCTCCATCTTCGTTGCTTTAGTTTTCTTCTCCATCTTCCTCTCTCTTTCTCTTTCTCTCTCACTCAATACACTGCCAAGTGCCATCAATATCTCACTGGAAAAGAACTCGACCCATCTCTTTGATCCAAGAGATGGAGCTCCTCTCTTTGAGCCATCCATCCTTTCCTTCCCAGCACACACATGCCCCACCGCCCTCCATCCGCCCCCTCTGCTCCAAAGCCACGATTGTGGGAGTTGGGTCGAGCCTAAAATCCAATCTCGGTGCAAAGATCCCAAGAACGTACACCTGCTACTTGGCAGAAGGTGACACGAGTCTCCCAGGTGCCTCCAACTCCAAACCCGCCAGCAGCACGTTGAAGGTACCCAGTTTGCCTGGGGAGCTGCATGGGGATCCTGGCGGGTCTCCGGTGTCCAGCTGCTACCGGGAGTGGAAGCCCAAGCTCACTGTGCACTACGAGAAGGCGGGGACTGACATCGATTCTCCGGCGTTGGGGGAATAGGGGAGGAGGTGCGGCGCCGGGGGGAGGGGGAGCAGGGGCGGCGCCGGGGAGGGGAGGAGGTGCAGCGCCAGGGAGGGAGGGGGTGCGGGGCTGGGCGACACGGGGCAGAGGCGGTGGCGGCAGGCTGGGAGGAGGTGCGGGGAGCTCGGGGCGGAGCTGGGCGGCGCGGGGCAGGGGCGGGGGCGGAGAGGAGGAGGAGGTTGGAGGATGAGGAAGAGGATGGGTGAAGAGGAGGGGGAAGAAGAAGAGGATGAGGAAAAGGTGTAAAATGACTACATAACCTTTTTTTTAAAAAATAATTCCGCTTATATCCTCAAAGTTAACGTCCGTTTGCACTGTAGATGGACAGTCACTAACCCGAGGGGCACAAGTGATAAAATAGCAAGAAGTGAAGGGCACAACTGATATTACCAAAAAGGTAGGGGCATAACTGATATTGCGATATCTCGGAGGGGCACAAGTGATAAAATCCCTTATATAAAAAACGAATATACAGATACGGATATTTGCGGGATATCAAAACGATATCCATATCCGTATCTATTTTAAAATGAATACGAATATAGATATCAAAATCTTTATAAAACGGATATGATGACAGATGGGATACGGATATATCCGTATCCGTTTGCATCCCTAGGACTCGCAAGACAATATTGCGGTAAATATTTACCAAACGAGACGTAGGGAACCAACGCCCAAAGGCCAACCGATCCTCTCCTGTAGCACAGCAGGTACTGTAATTGTTGGAGCCGTCCGATCCCCATCGGACGGCTCCCACGATTACAGTATCTGCTACACTACAGCAGAGGATCCTGATTGCATCACGTCTCCCGTCGCCGCGTGGCTTGCGCGTCTCAGTAGCCTTCCACCACCTTTATATCTCTCCCTCCCCTCCCCACTCTCCCTCTCGTACAACTCGTGGCGGTGGAGGCGGTCTGACAGGTAACCATTACTCGGAAGCGTGGTGTTTTTCCCTTCTCCTTTGACTTGTATGCTGTACTCTTTGCCTCGTATGGGGAGTACAGAGGAAGGTCCAACACAGCACTCCTTTCCGGATGTTTGGGTTGATCCTACAACATGCCGTGTTGGGTTCTCCTTTAAAACTTGTTTCTGTGCAGTAGATTTCTTCCGAAGTCCAGTTCTTGCTTGTTGGGTATCCTCAGTGATCTCTAATTTTGCTTTTCGGATGATGTTTTGCTTGAATTAGAGATAGATATGTTGATCTGATCATCACTTTGTCCGTCCTCGTATGTAGATCTCCTCGCACCTTCAGGAGGGTGTGGGTTGCGGAGGATGCGACCATCTACCGAATGGTGAAAAGTTCTCCCTATGACAATGGTTGTTGTCCTGAGACGGTTGAAGTGAGAATTCTCATCGCCGATTTCAGAACCTTTCTCTGTTTTCCTGTTTCCTGAGGAAATTGGTGGCGGTACCTGAAGTGGGTACAGCTTTCTTTCCATTTAATCCTGTATTAATTGTGTTCATAATGGCGAGAATTGGATGCTTCTGCGGGCTTCTGACGAGCAAGAAAAGGAATAATGGAAGAAAGGTAATAATTCGCTGTGTAATTCTCGTTCTGCCCATGTTTGGTTGTTTCATTATCTATGGAATTCGGTTTTGATTCGATGATACTTTATGTCAGGACTCTCGTAAGTCTGTGAATTATGGTGCCAAGAAGGGGCGCTACGCCTCGGAGTTGAGTTTGTCGAGCTTCGTCATGCGCTCGACCGAGAGGGAGCTCAGACAAAACACCTTGGACAAAGTGGTTCCTGTTAGATCTCATGAGGCCAGTCCTACGGATGTGCAGAAGCACGCTGGGAGCGGTTTCGGTGTTGTCGAGAGTCCGATTGCTCGGATTGAGGTGGTGGAAGCGGCTTACGATGGCAGTGACGATCACGATGAGGTCCTGTGGGTAACAAGGAATCTCTCTCAACTTGACCTCCAAACCAGATACGAGATCATAGGTGATCCAGTAGCAAATTCCGATATCGTTGAGGAGAACAATCTCGCGGGAAATGATGCAACCGTGGATTTGATGATGCAGAGTGGGCATCTTAGTGATCCAGGGATCAGACGATCTACAGATTTCTGTGGTTCACCTATACTGAAGCGATCGTGTTCTAATATCGAGAGAAGGGTCACCTTAAAACCTTCATTGCCATTGGCGAAGCCGTTATCCTGCAATGATCTGCAGAGTTTGCCGGATAAACAAAGGAAAGGGGTCTCCTTTGGGATTGCTAGTAGCCCAATTTCAGCTCTTAGCTCATGCAGCGCGGACCGGGTTATGTTGAAGAAGCGATCGTCAAGTCAGGTGTTGCCTTCGAGGAGCAGAAAGATCTGGTGGAAGTTGTTCCTCTGGAGCCACAGGAATCTGCACATGCCTTGGGCTGCAAAGCCGTCCGCGGCATTCCCCGCCAAGAATAATTCAAATCCAAAATATGGTTACTCTTCGGATACACTTGAACAGGATAACTCTTCAGGCAAACATGGCAAAAGAACAGATCAGTGGGTGGCATTCGCGATTGAAACGACCCCGAGCGATCGCGTGAATGCATGGGTGAATACCCTTCAAGATGGCCCCATTAATCCGCAAGAAGAAGACGAGTACTATGATGATGACCTGATGGTTGAGGATCTCGTACGCCAACGTTCTTTCGAGGTTGGAGAATCATCTGGGAAGAACCGCAATTCCCGAAGGCATCTTCAAGAGGAGGTCTTGCAGGCCAACCATATTGTTCACTCCTTGAACTCCCTCTCGGCCGTAGCGCATATCTCTGGCATGGGATTGAAGGTGATCCCTGTCATCTCCGCTTTCTCCAGTCTGCGAGCCGTCAACCTCTCCAACAACTTCATCGGTAAATCGCTGGTCGATATATAGCTTTTAGATCTTCAACATATATAATTTTGAATGTGGATTCATACTGTGGGCTTATGATGCAGTTCACATCACTCCTGGAGCGTTGCCGAAGAGTCTTCACACTCTTGATTTGTCTAGAAACAAGATAACCAACATTGATGGCCTCCGTGAGCTGACGAGATTGCGTGTGCTCAATCTAAGCTACAATAAGATCTCCAGAATTGGACATGGTAAGCGATTTAAAAACTTGATTATTGATTTCAGTTAGAGCAAATGCTTACGGATTTCATCGGCATGACTTGCAGGACTGTCCAACTGCACGATCATCAAAGAGCTCTACCTTGCGGGGAACAAGATCAGTAATGTGGAGGGGCTTCACAGGCTCCTCAAGCTCGGCGTTGTCGACTTGAGCTTCAACAAGATATGCACCACCAAGTCCCTCGGTCAGCTCGTGGCAAATTATCACTCCCTTCAGGCCCTCAACCTGCTGGGAAATCCTATACAGAGCAACATCAGCGACGATCAGCTCCGCAAGGCGGTCAGCGGGCTTCTGCCTCACCTGGTGTACCTTAACAAACAAGCGATCAAGCTGACCAATGCCAGGGAGGCTGTGACAGACAGAATTACCAGAGCTGCTCTGAACGACTATGGGTGGAATTCACATAGGCGGAGGACGAGAAGAACGAACCGCGGATCCGGATCCTCTGTTAGAGGAGGCAGCGGGAGCAGCAAGCATAGGTCGAGCAGTCGCCACCGCCATGATTCACCGGCCAGAAGCAGAAGAATGCAATGAAGTTCAGTTTGAAGAGTTGCTCTTGCATCACCAAGGCTTTGATTTTTCGCGAATTCTTTGTCGATATTAAGCTTCCAAAGTAGGATGCTTAATTGGTTTCAAGGTGGATTCCCGTACACTTTAACGCAGTTAATCGAATCTATCGATGACGGTCGTCGCCATGGTTGCAAGTATATTTTTCGTAGAGAAATCAGCTCAAGTTCAATTATGTTTTGCAGAGGAGAATTGTACACTGCAGATTTGTCTCCAATGTGTTTTCACTAGATAAAGACTGGTGAAATGATCAAAATATCAATTAAAAGTAACGTGTTTATAGTTTTTTACATCATATCCTTTTGTGGATCTCTTGTTTATCTGTTGTTTTTGCCCGTGTCCATGAATCATATAATAAATTCATAGGAGATATAACAAGATTTCATTTGTTATTTTGACCGTAAACAAAAGCATTTCCTCATCATACATCAAGGATCACTCGTTCGACAGTTAAGATTGTTGAATATGTCGATATACCATGGGAGATGTGTTGTATTAAAAATTGTATTTAGATTTTAATTGGAAAACCTATGTAATTAGAATTGGAATTAATTTGGTTTCAATTGGGAAACCAAATGATTTGGAGGGAAAGTTGGGAATTCCCAAATTTGAAACATGGATGAGTTTGGGTTGAAGTTTAGTACCATACCTTAGAGATCTAAACTTTTGGTGGACTTATATATGAGTCCCCACCCCAAGCTCTTGTAGCAATAGTAGAGAGGAGGAATGGAGGACCACACGCGCACGCACTCCGGTCCGGCTCCGGCTATCTGTGGAGATCCCACAAAGTAGGTTCAATGTGGTAATAACAAGCTGTTTGCAGAACTGGTTGGCACTCTAAATCTTAATGCGTAAGCATGAGTGTCTTATCCCTGAAGCCTCAGTGCCGTTTATGCTGCAAGTTTAGGAATAGCGTAGGCTCTGAATGGGTTCGAGCCTTTGGCAGGATGTTAGCAGTGCATCCTTTGAGAACGTCACCTATGTGAGTGTTACTGTGGGCCGCAATTAAAGGAAGAGGGTCTTTCCTGAACACACTCATGAAACAGGATAAGTGTGCATGGCCTTTAAGAGCACCAATCCTGAAAATTGCACCAAGAACAACGCTTTGTTGTTTCTACCGTATACTTTAACACTAAGGTCTGAAGTTCAAGACGTAGTTCACTTCGTTCCTATTAAAGTGAAAGTAGTAACTCAGGTAGATGTTAAAATCGGAAGGTACCTTTACTGAAAGCAAAATGTGGGCAGCCGAAAGAAGTCTCTTAAATCTTTTTGAATCTCTTTTTCAAATTAGTGAATTCGTGGGGGATTGTTTTATTAAAAATTGTATTTAGGTTTTAATTGGAAAATTTATGTAATTACAATTGGAATTAATTTGATTTCAATTGGGAAACCAAATGGTTTGAAGAGAAAGTTGGGAATTCTCAAATTTGAAACATGGATGAGTTTGGGTTGAAGTTTAGTACCATACCTTAGAGATCTAAACTTTTATTGGACTTATATATAAGTCCCCACCCCAAGCTCTTGTAGCAATAGTAGAGAGGAGGAATGGAAGACCACACACGCGCGCGCGCTCTGCTCCGTCTCCGACTCTGGCACCGGCTCGGGCTCGGATCTCGATACTTTTGCTGCGGGTTTCATTTGGTTGATCGATTAAATTAATCAGGTAGATTAATTTGATTTTGATCACATTGGGAATCGGACTTACAAACGGCTCGACTTAACCGCGGTTTTGGAATCCGAAAAGGCACGCCCGTTGAGGGGAGTTTTCGGAAATCGAAGGGACCGCGCGCTAGGGCACGCGAGCTCCTCTTTTTATACCCCTCACCCGACGCCGCTTTTCTTCACTCGCAAGAAAAACTCGCCGTCCCTCTTGTTCTCTTTCTCTCGCGCCTGTGACTCTGTTTCCCCTCAGCTGCAAGTTCTCGGAGGTGCTTTCCAGGACGGTCTCGTCGGTGTGCGCGGACGAAGAGCGTGAACCGTTGTATCTTGGGAGCGGATCGCCAGTACCCTTCGCACCGGTATTGTGGGGGTGAAATCCTCTCTAAGGACAGTCCATTTCATGAACACTTCGGTGATCTCTGAACTAATCTTTCTTATATTTTATTTGCCGGAATTTGTTTATTCCTTACCTTTTCCTGGATCTCGCCCGTATGTTTGTTTCTGTGTGGTTAATTGGCTCCTACTTGCATTTCATAATCGGATAATGGATTGGAAATATATGACGTTAATAATATTAATCTGTGATACGTTTATTTCCGTTCATTGTAATCCGTATGATTACTGTAATCTATATGCATGGATGTTCCTATTATCAACAATCTTAGAGAGGATTTCGAGAACCGATTATAAAACTATGTCGGAAACAATGTTTAAATCGAGGGTAGATATGACCGGTATGCCTAAAAAGTTTGGTGGATAGAACTTTAAGCGTTGGAAACAACGCATGAAGATCTGGTTAACCACCATAGGGTTAATCTTGATGCTTGAAATCGACTGTATTACGGTGGAGATGGAAAACCCCTCACCTGATAGCCAGAAGGCGCAATCTGTGTGGAAGGAACGCGACCGTATATGTCATGGGGTCATCTTGTTGGCTCTGTCCAACACGTTGTTTGACGTGTACTGTTCATCCACTCAGACTGCGAAGGGGTTATGGGAAGATTTAGATCGGAAGTATAATACCGAAGATCTCGTTATTGAGAAATACTCAGTGACCAAGTTTTTGAAGTTTCCATGGCCGAATGGAAGTCAATTTCTGAACAGGCACACGAGTTTACTCCTGCTCCATGGTTTATAAGATGCCGAAATGAAACTTACAGAGAAGTTTCAAGTCATGTGCATCATAGAAAAATTCCCCAAGTTATGGGAAGACTTCGGCATGAACCTGAAATACAGGAAGGGGAAAATTTCTATTAATGACTTGATGGTGGCAATTGCCATAGAGGAGGAACACAGGAAACAAAAACATGTGCTTCCTGTCGATATTCAGGGTAAGGTCAATTTCATGATCTCGAATGGCAAAGATAAGAAGGGAAAAGGTCCTAATAACAATAAAATGAAACCAAAGGGCAAGATACAGAAAAAGGCGAAGAATAAATCCTGCTGGTACTGTAATCAGGTTGGCCGTTGGAAGAAGGACTGTCCGTCCTTGAAGGCTCAACCTAAGGTTGCAGATGGGAGTCCACAAGTGAATATGATCACTATTGGACTCGAAGCTAGCGATGGGTATGTTTATGTAAAACCTGAACTATACCATATCCATGATCCAAATGAGTGGCTCGTGGATACGGGAGCCAATGTAAATATCTGTTCTAACAGAACTTTATTTTCTTCTTATCAGACCTGCAGTGGTGGGACTGTGAAGATGGGGAATGATTCTACAGTCAGGGTGCTAGGGTCGGGACAAGTTAACTTGAGATTCTCCTCTGGACGTGTCTGCACGTTGCATAGGGTGCTGCATGTTCCTGATATCAAGAAGAATGTTTTATCTGGCTCTATCTTAGTTAAAAATGGTTTTGAGTTAAACTTTAAATGTAATAAAGTTGTCATTCTGAGACATGGAATTTTTTTATGGAAAAGGTTATTTGGCAGACTTTGATTTGTTATTTAGAATTAGATGTGATTCAGTAAACATTAATGAATTGAATGTTTTGAATTCTGAATGTTCTAGTTCTGTGTCTCATGTTGTGAATATTTTAGAATCTTGTGATTTGTGGCATGGTAGATTGGGACATGTAAACTTAAATTCAATTAAAAGAATGATGAATTTAGAGTTGATCTCTAAACACACCATTGATAAAACTAAAAAATGTGAAATCTGTGTACAAGCTAAGACACCTAGGAAGTCTTTTCAGTCTGTCTCTAGAGATAATGAGATCTTGGATCTAGTGCACATGGATATCTGTGAGTTTAATGGTGTGTTGACCCGAGACAATAAGAAATACTTTATCACCTTTATAGATGATGGCAGTAGACACTGTTATGTATATCTAATGAAACCCAAGGATGAAGCTTTAGAGAAATTTCTTATATTTAAGAATGAGGTTGAGACATAAACAGGGAAAGTGCTTAAGCGCCTTAGGTCAGATAGAGGAGGTGAATATACCTCTAACTTATTTGATGAACAATGCAAATCGTTTTGCATAGTTTATGAAGTTACGGCCTCATATTCACCGCAATCAAATGGGATAGCAGAACAAAAAAATAGAACATTAACTGACATGATCAATGCTCTCCTACAAAGTTCTGAACTTCCAACCTATATGTGGGGAGAAGCCTTGAATACGGCTTGCCATATTCTGAATAGGGTTCCTCCAAGACATATGGAAAAGTGTTCCTTTGAACTTTGACGAAATATGAAACCGAGTCTAAGGTATCTTAAAGTGTGGGGCTGTCTCGCTAAGGTTTTAGTCCAAAACACAAGAGAAAGAAACTTGGTCCTAAAACTGTTGATGCGTTCTTCTTAGGTTATTTGGAAAATAGATATGCATATAGGTTCTTGGTAATTCGGTCCGAGATACCGGGCATAAATATCAACACTATTGTTGAACTCCGTGATGCTACCTTCTTTGAGGATGTCTTCCCATTGAAGACCGACATTCCTCAGAATCTGACCATTGAGGGTGCCTCTACATCAGGATCTATTCCAGATCAAGTGGAAAGGATAACGAATGTGGGGGTTGAGACTCAACCTGAACCCAATGATCTTTCTGAAGAGATTGAGCGAAGGAGGAGTAAAAGACCTCGGATAGCCAAGGATCTCGGCAGCGACTTCGTTGTCTACCAGATCGAGGGTAATCTACCAAGTTACAAAGAAGCCATGGCTTCATTTAAAGCGAAACAATGGAAGGAAGCTATCAAATCTGAGATGTACTCCATTATGGCTAATGGAAATTGGGAGTTGGTAGATTTACCCAAAGGATGCTCTACCATTGGGTGCAAGTGGGTGTTTAAGTTAAATAATACATGTATTAATACGATACAAATCAAGTTTTTAATGTATGACACTAATTTTAAATAAAATTTAATAATTTATGTGTCAAGTAACATGTAAACTACTTATATTAGTTATATAAAGTATAAATGGTATTAATAAAATCATTAATACATATTAAATATCATTGAAAAATTCGATGGAAAAAGAACGAAATAGGCTATGGACCAGCCCATGCAGGCTTTGGATAGAGATTTTTTAACCTCGATCTGTTCGACCTGACCTATGCGCCAGCCCGAGCCGTATTTTGACCAGATGTACTTACATATATCATATCCATTGTTATCCTCTATAAGCTCGTGATAAATATTTGCTCAACCGAGGTTGATAATCATATACGTAATTCGATGTGTGATTTGGTTCATCACACACGTACTCATCACGGGATTTCAGAATAAGCGATTGTTGAAATTTGCAAAATTGGAAATTTGGAAGTTATAACTAAAAAATGACGTCATTCCCATGTGACCAAAATTTGCCCAAACCAATGCCAGTGGTCTAAACATGTCATGTCTCAGGATCTGGGCTGTATCCTGGCCAAGAAGTTGACTAGAAAGGGAGGTGTTGATTCAAGGGATTGATTCAAGGGACCGCCGGGCTAGTCCGAACCTCCACCGCAAAGAGACGCCCGAAGCACCTCCTTCCACAGGCCTTGGTAACTGGTTCATGAGGTCGGCGTAAGTTGAAAGACGATCGAACAATAGACAGGCGAGTGCGAAACAGCCGCGATACAGATCTTTGACTAGGCTATTCCTCCACGACAGTGATGGGGCACTCTCTAGTATGGTGGTAGAATGATTCATCCTAAACAAGTAGATCCACACATCCAAATTAGGGATGAAAACGGATACGAATATATCCGAATATCCATTTATCGTATTCGAAAAATTACTGGATACAGATATCTGTGTTCGAATAATAATCGAATACGGACTAAATATGGATATGGGTAGTATAATTTTTTTCGGATACAGATATGGTAGTGGCTTGAATATCTGGATTCGGATCCGGATTTCTGTATATAATAATTAATATTGTTTTATATAGTAGTTAATATAATATAAGTCACAACCTCATGTTATTATATTAATATTATTCATTATAAAATACAATATATTAATGATATTAATAAATTCCATTTCGGGATGGGTTCGAACAAAAGTTACAAGATCGTGTCCCCTTTTTGCTTCCGATCAAGAACGCAGGTCACCTTGAAGCTCTACTTTGTCATGATGCAACTTATTTTTTATGATCATATTTTAAAAAAATTAATATGAACTTTGACAAAAATTCAGTTCGTATCCATATGTAGTCTTTATTCGATATGTATTCGGATTCCATGTTTATTGGATCCATATTTCGATTGCACTCTTTGTTCTATTCATATTTGTATTAGCTCTTTATTCGATCCCATTTGGGTCCGCTTTTTATTCGATCCGTATTCGGATTCAATAAATATCCGAATCGGATTCTTATCCGTATTTTTAAAGATATGATTTCTTTAATGCATATCCGAATCATATCCGTATCTGTATTGGTATTCGGTTGAGATGAAATGAATATGGATATTGAAATAGGCATGTCCGATCGTATCCGATCAGTTTTTATCCCTAATCCAAATACAAACAGCAAGATCTTCATGTTGATGTTAGGATTAGAGTCAAATTAGGATTAAAATCTTAATGAGATTGGACTCCTAATCTTAATAGTAGTTGAGTTGTATTATATTTATAGTCCTAATGAGAATAGGACTATAGGGTTATAATTGGGCTATTTATAATCCTAATGGAAATAGTTGAGTTGGTACCAAGTCATTTCCAACAACCGGTATACGAGAAGAGACAACACCATCGGGTTGTGTCCCATTAACTGGTATCAGAGTAGAGTTGATAAAGGGTCGTAGCCCATCAACTGATATCAGAGTCAAGTTCAGCGTTGTTCGCTTGTATTTCCATCAACTGCTATGGTGAGAGAGGTGATACTGGTAGTTCATATCCCCATCAACTGGTATCAGAGTCGGGTTCAAAGTTGTTAAGGGGATTCTATGTAATGGATTAGAGTGAGGTTTGTCGTCGATGAGACGACGCGATGCAGTAGATGTGCAATCCTCAAAAGCCGTTATATGGCGGTCTCTTGGATTAATCGACATGAAGTATCGAAGAATACTGCTAGCGTTGACAGGCACCCAACGACGGGTGCATCACCCAGAGGCGGTGAGTTCCTGCTGACGAAACTCGCAGATGACGTGGATGGCTCGGTGCAAATCCAAGATGGTGAAGATATCATGATGCAATTCAACTAAAGGAGGAGATTGTTAGGATTAGAGTCAAATTAGGATTAAGAATCCTAATGAGATTGGACTCCTAATCCTTGGTATTAGTTGAGTTGTATTCTTTTTATAGTCCTAATGGGAGTATGACTATAGAGTTATAATTTGGTATATATAGAGAGGGGTTGTAACGTCCCGGGCTTAGGTCCTCGGTCCGTTATCGAGGAAAACTGGCTCCGACAACTTGTTGGATACGGGCCCAAATGAATCCGTTGACAACCACCCAAAATGCTTAAGCCCAAGTTGTCAAGTAGTAATCCCCACCACTTATATACCACACCCACATTTTGTGAGTTTTCCATGTGGTATTATATTTGGGGTTAGGGTGTTACAAGGGTGGAGGCATTGAATCAACACCATCACAAGAACAATGTAAACCCTAGAGAAAAGGGGGGGGGGGGGAGAGGAAGAGAGCGAGGGAACGGAGAAAGTTGAACTCGTCCTTCTTTTAGTGATCTTTCATCTCTTGTGGCCGCGAGAGATGACCGACCACCGTTATATTTGATTGTTCTTTCTTTCACGTGCTTCCATAGTTGTGGTCGATTATGCATCTGTATAAGATGATCAATATCTCTAACAATCGGTATTTAAGCGAAGATGATACATGATCGTATCCCCTCAATTGATACGGTTGGCTACGCTCAGTATAAATGAGAGAGGTCACATAACGAACTCTGCAAAGTATAAGATGTGCGCAATAGGGATGGGATTCAAGACATCTCAACTACAAAAACGGCCTTCCTTGTCATTAGCCGGATTCTGCACCTATTTAAACAGTAAATTCAAGAAACGCCGGCATATCTTAACCGTTCTAAAAAAAGCTGGACAGCTAATATTAATCTTGACATTTTCTTTTAACGTCGAGGTGTGTTATCTTACCTCGGCATTTGCTTTCATGTCAAGTTATGTTACCTTATGTGGATGTTACATGATTAAGAGACAGCATAGCTTACCATGTCTCGGCGTTTGCCTTTAATACTGAAATAAGTAAGTCTATCTCGATGTTTACTTTACCATCGAGTTCGACAATTATATCTTGACATTTGATAAGAACAAACGTCGAGATAGAGTGAACTTGTTGTACTGAAATTTCTTCGAGATGCATGCCGAACCGATTGACTAGATAAACGTCGTATCCAAAACAATTGTCTACTTGCTAGGAATATTTAGCATGGTTCGCTTATTTTCCCTCCTACGCAAGTCGACAAAAAAGGAAGATATATGACAATCACACATGACAAGATTACGTTAATGATTGCCAATAATTCTTGTTTATTTACATAATGGGGTTTTTTTGTAACGATCATGTGCAAAGGGCTCCGTCTGGGAAGACTGGATATTTTGACATCAACATTGGTTTACATCAAGGTTCTGCTTTGAGTCAATTTTTTTTACTTCGATTATGGACGAGTTGACCAGTCACATTCAGGATGAGTTACCTTGGTGTATGTTATTTGTTGATGATATTGTGTTAATTGACGAGACTAGAGATGGAGTAAATGAGAAGCTTGAGGTATGGAGACATTAGTTGGAGACTAAAGGATTTCGTATAAGTAGGGCAAAGACAGAATAGAAGGAGTGCACATTTGATGGAAGCAATGATGAAGGAATAGAGGTGAAGATTGGTGACATAACATTCAGAAGAAAGATTCCTTTAGATATCTGTGATCTATTCTGCAACATGATGGGGAAATTGATGGAGATGTTACTAATAGAATAAATGCAAGCTGACTAAAGTGAAGAGGAGCCTCTGTTGTTCTCTGTGATAAGGAAATTCATTTAAAGATTAAAGGAAAGTTTTACAAAGCAGCCGTGAGACCTGCTATGCTTTATGGATCTGAATGTTGGCATGTGAACCATAGACATGTGTAGAGAATGAATGTAGCAGAAATGAAAATATTAAGTTGGATGTGAGGACACACACGCAAAAGATCGGATTCGGAATGATGCAATCATAAAGAAAGTTGGTGTAGCTCCGATCGAGGATAAGATGCGAGAAAACCGCTTAAGATGGTTTGGACATTTGCAAAGAAGATCAGCTGATGCACCAGTTAGGAGATGCGAGGGATGTTGAGTCGGCTAAGAGAGGGCGAGAACGGCCCAAGAAGTGTTGGAAAGAGACCATACGAAGGGATCTTAGTTTTGTGGATATAAGCTTGGGGTTGGCCCAAGATAGATCTGAATGGAGGCGAAGAATCCATGTAACCGACCCTACTTAATTGTGAGAAAAGACTCTTTTGTTGTTGTTGATCATGTGCAAAGGGATCATGAATTTAGATACTATCTTCTCAATTAACCATATGGTACACTTCAAAGCAAAGAAAGATGAATGGAGGACCTGCACATGGCATTAATTTGTTCAAGTTAAAATAAATGTTGTATATAGGGGGACGGGATTTATCTGAGAAGTCGAGGGGAGAAAAATTTCGAAAATTGTGTATTAATCTCTTAGAATACGTACACTTAAAAAAGTTACGTTACATGGCATAGAGAAGCATGCACAAACAACCCAATTACATGATTGTGAACTGAGCATGTGGAATTATTTGATAATATTGTATGCATATATTTTTGTAATATATAGTAATTAAAACATGGAACTTATATCATGTTTTGTGATAGTCACTTTGCTTGCGAATTATCAACAATTTACTTAGCATTAGCAATCTCATTTGATCTTATTTTGACATTGAAGAATCAAACTAAGTTCCTTTAGCTGCATTACATGTATGGAGATATTAAAAATTTTTGGTGGAAAAGTGAGAACGTCGTACCTCGATTTTAGGAAAATCACCTCGTCCTTCCTTTCCTTTTTAAAAATCTTAGATATAAACACGCATGAAGTTTACAAAAATCTAACATAATGACATTAACATGGATATCGATCTAACATGTTCAAACATTAGGGTGCGTTCGATTCGGTAACAAGCAGGAATAATAAGGGTGGGGAATTAGGTTATATTCTATTTATAGTAATTTTTTGGGCACATACCCAATGAATTCGTGTTATCCGCTCGATCACGATCGAACGGTCCATAGGTCTACTGCAGGATCTGCTATAGCACACTCTGCAGCAGACGATCCACTTTGATGAATAGGTACCCAATAATCCATAGTCAACTATCTGGATCGGATACCCATCCGATCCCCTTACCATGAACAACCCTAATAGTAGGTTATTATTTACGGTAATTTTCAAATAAATACAGTTAAGTGGAAAATTACTTAACAGATTTCTTGTTTTTAATAAAAATGGACAATTAGCATGTAGAAATAGTGAAATCGGGACATACTAGTATGATATATAATAGGAAAAAATGGGGCTGCCCCCGCCCCGTTTTTCGGCGTTTTTTTTATTTTTTTTGAAAAATAAAAACATGTATATTCATCCATATATCCCTCCTACATGCCATTCGAATTTCGTCATAAACAGAGACTCCTACAGCCTCCATCTCGATGGTATCGATTTAAAAAAATCATGTTACCGTTAAAAAATTACTGTTCGGATGGAGGCCGTAGGAGTCTCTGTTTCTGACGAAATTCGAATGGTATATAGGAGGGATATAGGGATGAATGTAAATGGTGTTATTTTTCAAAAAAAATAAAAAAATTTGCACAAATAAGGCGGGGGCAGCCATGTTGGCTGCCCCTAGGGGACAGCCACATATGACCCTAATATAGCCCTCATATATGAGAATTTTGTGGAGGGTAAGGGGGCTTATTGGAGGGTGACAACTTCCGAGAATCTTAGACTCATCCGCAGTACTTGATTTGCAGTACCATAAGTCAGTGGTATGGGTGGAAGAGGCCCTCGTCATCCTCAGCTGAGTGAGAGATGCTTAGATTCAAAATCTTTGCTTTAAGGTGTGGAGGGTAGCGGAGAAGGGAAAGAAGTTAGAGGATGAAATCCAGAGTACTCTGGTAGATTAGATATACATGCTCTGTTGGTGATGTTGGTGTGTTCTTTACTAGAGCATCCTCGCTATCACCTCCAAAATTGCTGTGATAATGACATACCTATAGTTGATGCCAACACATGATACTTGAGTTGGTACGATTATATACTAATTTGTATCTACGATTTAGTATAGAGGTTAACATAGCAAGTAGTAAAAGAGATTAGTATTACCTACTACCTCATATTTTGGATGTGTTTTTCCACTACTTCACCCCCTTGGACGGCAGGGAACCCACAACTTCACACCTTCAACCACATTATTAAGGTGTTGGGCCATAGCATTGTCCTTAGTACTTTACGGTCAAATCGATTTTTTGTTACAAAAAAATAACAAATGTGATTTGAAGTCAGTGATCTTAACTCGCTGTACGATGAGTAGTTTATGACCTATAGATTCTAGTATAGTGATGTAGAACAGCCCCCTATCTTAGTCGAAGATGAACTTCAATTTGTGACAAGGTGAGATGCGTTGTTGACTAATCGTAGAGCGGTGATGGGGACAAGTGAGTGTAGTGCGATAAAGAGGAGCTATGGCTTTCGAAATCGATTGTCAAAATCCTACTTATATCTCAATTTTAAAAAATGTAGCTACATGAAATCGTGCAACCAAACCAATTCATATAGAGGTGATAGAAGTATGAAACAACAGTCAACTGATCACTGACAAAAAAAAGGGAGAGAGCGGCAGTAGCAACAAGAAAAATCAAGATACATCAGCTAAAAGCAGTAGAAAGATATAGCAAAGAAAAAGATGGGATATTCACACGCATAACCTTCTATACTTTTTTTACATGCTGACAACTCTAATCTATATTTAAATTACGTTTTGTATAATTCCTAACCATCGTGACATGCCAATGCGATATATTATTTGAATATGAAATTAATGAATGTTTTCTTGGACAAAAATACCACTATGAGATACGATGGTTGCATCGAATATGAAGAGAAAATACATTCGTCAAACATTTGAGGATCAGGGAGAACTCAACGTGGTGACATCCCGAATTTGTGCAGACAATTCCGTGTTCTTTGAGAAGAATCGGGTTTGTGAATTCTGTTTCTGGAGGACAGGAATAGAGCACAAGTTAAACAGCCCAAGTAAGAGGTCGACCGATTCCGATTTTGGCTTTTCATCCTTGCTCTAACCTATAATGATCTCAGCGACACATCTACTCCAGCTTCATCGTTTCAGAGTATAAAACCAACACAAACCCCTGTTAATCTACCCATCCATCGTGACGTTGTCCAACCTAGAAGTTGAACGTGGCATCGCATGAACCTTCCCAAAACACCAGCTCTTCCAATCCCACCCACTTATAGTGCTCGCCCAAAACCGTCTGCCTTTCCTCAGTTGCACCAGTCACTGAAGCATTTTCCTGGATCCACTGACACCTTTATGCACTTCAAGGTCCTCCGATTCACTAAGTTGTCAGAATCCAGAGCTAAGTCTTCGCCTTTCGATCATCCATGTAAGCACACCCCTCAAGGGTTGTCAGAAAAATCTCAGGTTAGATATTCACTCAAATTCGATTCGAATAATAGTCCTATTCGAATTCGATCACAAACGAACCGAACATAAACATAACCTTGGGCTCGTTTACATAAACAAACTAAACCGTGAAATGATAGGTTCACTCAGGTTCGGTTCGTTAAATGAAGTGTATCTGGAAATAAAGATAGGTATACAACAATTCCAACATTTACATGCAAGCGAATAACAGGAAAAAAATCATTATAACACGGAAAATCAAACCTTCATGCACAGATCCAAGTACGGAACCTCCATTTTTACCAATAAGTCAGGGCAAATGGTACTGAGTCCCCGTAGGAAAATCAAAGACAGTTTATAGAGGGGGTTTAAAGGAGGATCAGCTAGGAATAAACGAATACAAAAAAAAACAAAGCACGGCATCATCATCACATGACGAAAAACCAACACCAAAATGGAGGTTTTTCTTTGGAATGAAAACCACCAAAATGGAGGTTAGTGAAGATCGAAGAAATGGATAAAGACAAGACGAAGGTTGGTGGAGATCATGTAGGGGTTACAAGGAAGACGAGGAAGTGAATGCAATCAGTAGTGGATGTGAAGGGGAGGGCAAGCACGAGTGAAGGTGTGATTTGTGTATGTGATGAGGGTTATCCCTGGAAGGGATAAATAGTGGGGAAAGTATTGATGTGATATTTGATATTATATTATGTTATTTCATGAGAGCGTGTACTTCGTTTCCCCAAGGTAACCCTCAAATTAAGGGCAATAGGGTACCGAAGCACTCTTTATTATGCATATTTACGCAATTTATAGCAGGTGATAAAGAGTAAACAAAATCACACAAAAATAATGTTCAATCAATTTGATGTGGCAATTTGTTTATTTTACTTGGGCAGGTCATAAAGTCGACTCATGGAGGTAATACGATGGTGTAGAATTAATTTTTAAACAATTACGAGTTAGGTTTTCAAGAGAAGTTTTTTTTGTGTTTTTGAGTTTTGAAAAAATTTATGGAATTTTTTAAAAATAAAAAATGCAGGGAATTGAAGCAAATATGAGATGAATGGATTTTTTTCTAGATTTTTATGCAAGAAACTAAATGATATGTAAAATATGAGAGAAAATAAAACAATGCATATGTTTTATGAATTTTTAGAATGATGACGAATGCAAAGTGAATTATTTAAGAGAGCAAGCATACTAAGCAATATGCGGTTTGATCCCATCCCAAAGCCATATAAATCAATCAATCCCTCTCCCCAATTTCCACATATTTAATGAGCAATAAAAATCAATTTCAAAGAATATATGTGCTTACAATAGATGAATGAATTCCCTTCAATTAATTGTTGCTCGTAATGTCTCAAAACATGAATCACAGTATTCTTAATGATAGACAATTAAACAAGCTTCAAAATGATACCAAGAACAAAAAATTTTGAACTCTAGATGCTCAATATATGAATACAAGAGTTTAAGGAGCATAAATGTAATAGAAATAAATAATAATCCTATCAAATCAGTCCAGATATGACCGGCCTTGTAATTTCACAAACCCGCAGGGGTATCAATGTAAATCTCCCCACGCAAGGGCTTATGTGCAATTCAAAGGAGCACAAGGGATATGGTCGCAATTTACCCACACATATCTAAACAAGACATGTGGTCGCGGTTCGTGGAGATTCTAGAAAGTAGCGAGAATGCATCTGTAAATTGCCCAGACCACATGTAGTGCATGTGGCCCGAGCCAGTAGCTTAAGCTCCTGCCCTCCACGTTGGATCTCCTTGCTCCGCTCAGGGCTTGGGTAGCTAGGCCCGACGCACTTGAGGCTATTGGATAAGGAAGAGGAGACTGAGGATCGATGGTGCATGTAGCGCACGCCTCATTCTCCGACGTTCTTCCTCAATCTGCAGAGATGGATTAATGGCCTGGATATGGCTCCATGTTCCTTCCCCTATCAGCCAGCACACGGTAAAGGGATGACAATGGAGCTATGGTATGATCTCATAGTGGTGATCACCTGCAAAATAGGGTAGGTTCGAGCTTTAGGGCTCGACCTTTGGCATGAAGCACAAGAAGAGATGGCCGGAGGAAGCTCCTGTGCAGGCGAAGGATGGAGCTATTGATTGGGAGGTTGCAAAGGGAATAGAAGACGAATGCGGTAGTGTGGTTCGTCAATGGTGGTCGGAGCTAGAATGGTGAAGGAGATGGATTAGTTATGTAGTAGTGGACGGAGTAAACAAGAGAAGAGAAGAAGATGGAGGGAGAAGAAGAAGACAAGGAGATAGATAAGAAAGAAAAGGGGAGAAGAAGTAGATATCAGAAGATATACATGATGGTGATCATCACCTGAACGAGGAGTTGGTCCTTGACTCATGTTTTTCGCCTCAGCCATGGGCAGAGATGGTGGAGCTCGGCTAGCTCATCCTCACGAGCAGCAGGATGGAATTGGATCGATGGATATCGCCCAAGAGGGGTCTACTTCGGAGATGTCCTGGGGTGTTGTCACCGCCACTATCCTTCTAGCTCTCTCTTACTCTATCTATCCTTCATTGTAATGAACACGACGGTGAATCGGCGGATAACTTGAAAGGAGGTGGGGGAATTCGGTTTTATAGGGATAAGGAGGAGGCGTACAGTGAATGGATTTTGTTCAGGATATAGGGTGTTGGCAATAGTGTTTTCTATAGGGTAGGATTAGGAGAGAAAGATGAGGCTGATGAGGGTTATGGTCCTAATGGATAGAGACGCAGGAGTTAGGGGTTCTGACGGCTGGGGATAATCATGTAGGAGTTCGTTGGAGGGGATAATGGGGATGGAGAACGTTGGCGTTTGGATTGTTTGATTTCGCGAAGAAGAGGGGAGTTGGGTTGGTTCTGTACCGAGGAGATAGAGATAGGGAGGGGGTGATCGGACCTGGAGGTTGGCTGAAGGTAGGAGACGATGGAGATTGGGTTTCGATCGTTGTGAGTCACTTGGTCGGGGAAGGCTGGAGAAAGGAGATGAAGGGAGAGCAGTTGGAACATGGTCCGATTCAACGGTTAGGATAGTGGTTACGTGAGGAGCACGTGGGGATGCTGAGAGAAGGGTGCATGTGAGGGACACTAAAGGATAAGGGGGTTGACCACTCGAACGGGATTTTGACTGTATCTTGAGGTGGCCCAAAGGCGTGATGCCACATGGCGTAGAGTTCGACTAGTGAATTAAAATACAAAAAATAGGAAAAAAAAGTAAATGATGGTTAAATGCAAAATTGATCAAAATAAAGAATGTAGATCTCACCAAGATCTAAAACATTAATGAACTCAAGTGCATATAAACTCAACGATGTAAGTATGAATTTTTGTGGTATTTTATGTAAATAAAATATCTATTTTTTAGATTTTGCATTTTTATTTGATTTTATGTGCACTAAATGCGAGCAGAAATCAAACATGATGTAAAATAATGCAATGATCATGAAATATACTTTTTTATTTTTAAGAGCTAAGAAAATGTCAGAAATAAATTAGCGATGTGAATTATGTATAGGTGAATTGTATGAATGTACAAAGTCAAAACTCGTCTTTTTCCTTTTTTTAGATTTTTATTTTTATGCATTTAGTTAGAGCATGTGATGATATAAAGAAATGGAAAATTTGAAGCAAAAAGAGTTAAAAATGTACATGAAAAAAATTTGACGAAGCATTCTCCACAATAAGTAGGGTCTGCTACATGGATTCTTGCTAAAATCCATGTTCAAAAATTCGATTATTTTTTACGTTGGTTGTCACTACCTAACACAACCTCCACAATGGAAGATTTGAACCTTGATCTTTTGGGAGGTAGACATGTTGCACAACCACCAAACCATTGAAATGGGTACAATATACAATATACACAAGAAATAACAAGTCAAAAATTAGTAAATATGCACAAGATTCAAGTCAGACCCAAAACCCAACTTTCACATATGAACTCTGATTCTTTTGAATTTGGTCTTTATTTGTAGATAATTAAGTGTACATCAATTTCAAAAGTGAGTAA